>JAOYMZ010000026.1:959060-976258 GCA_025802335.1 Pinguicula primuliflora | reverse complement strand
TGGATAGCTCATCAACGTCTTCATCGCTTTCATCAGAGTTCTCATTTTCGTCCTCTTCCTTCTCAGCATCCTCTTCGTCAACTTCGTCGTCGTCATCTTCATCATAATCTTCTTCTTCGTCGTCGTCGCCATCATAATCGTCATCTTCGCCGTCATTCTAATCCTCCTCCTCCACCTCATCATCTTCATTCTCCTCCTCATCGTCCTTTTCGTCGTCTTCATCCAAGGCAATGACGACAGGAGGTGGAGTGGGGACGTTGGGTTTCACGTGCGAAGGAGTAAGGGTGATTGCAACGTCTGCTTGCACAGTAGTAGGGGCGGTTGCAACGTCGGCGTGCGCGGGAGTAGGGGAGGCTGCAACATCGACGTGTGCGGGAGTGAGGGAGACACTATGTCGTTGTTGATTCGACATTTTTATTAATACATACATCACGTCTTTTCATGTTCTACTTTTTTATACGAATCGACAAGACGGAATAAGCACAACAGTCGATACAATCTCGACTTCTCGGAAACAACATTCATGCTCCAAACAAAGCGATTGATATGACCCCGACCCATCATGCTTATCCTGGAAGAAGCTTTCGTGCATAACTATCCTGTAATAAGCACAACATCCGTTGTTGTTCTATTCACGTCTGACGGTACACACGCGACTACACATGGTAAACTCGAATAACGCAGTCGGGGCCCTAAACTCTTAAACAAAAAAGTAATCAATAAGACCGTGACCCGTCGTGGTTATCCCAGAATAGTCATTCGCGGCTAGTGATGATCTTGTCATTCTCCGTGATCATGACACAGTCAATCTTGTGTCGGATGGGAGCATGTGGATTATTGATAGCGGTGCTACACTGCTTGTTACCCTAAAGAAGGAGTTCTTCACATCTTATACGTCCGGTAATTTTGGAGTATTGAAGATGGATAATGATGGTGTGTCCAAGGTGATTGGTATTGGCGACATTTGTTTGCAGACCAACTTAGGAATGCAGTTGACACTTAGAGGAGTCAAACATGCTCCAAATGTCCGTTTCAATTTGATCTCCGTGCATATGCTTGATGATGATGGTTATGATAATCAATTTAGTTCGGAAAAATGGAAACTCACCAGAGGTAGTTTGGTTGTGACCCGAGTGGAGAAAATCAACAGACTGTACTGGACGAAAGCATTGGTTGCTAGAGACAGTGAACGCCATCAATATGGAGAGTTCGTTGTGGCACCGAAGGCTTTGCCATATCAGTGAAAGGGGTTGATTTGCTTAGCTAAGAAAGATGTGCTTCCAGGATTGAAGAATGCAGAATTGGAGAAGTGTTCTCACTGCATGGATGGGAAGCAGACAAGAGTCTCCTTTAAGAAGCACCCTCCCTCCAAGACGTTACCAAGAGGGAAGTCTGAAACATGTTACGAGATTGCCGGTTTGGCGGTTACCTTCACATAAGTTTTGAGGGGGAGATTTGTTGGGATTTTGGGCTCGAGAAGCCCGACCCACATCTTGTGGGTCAGCGGGCTTTGAATAAATCAAACTTACATCTTGTTGGTCTCGTGTGTGTGGGTTCGCGTGCGGGATTAATTTGATAGGAAAGTGAGTTATTCTCATAAAAATCCTGAGTCCAAGATGATTGATTTTATCCAATATTTCTATCTAAATATATTTACTCCTACTTCCACAACCGGTGTGGAACAGTTTCAACACTCTCCCTCAAGTCCGACTAGGCAAGTCCTGTCGGATTTGAAAACACACATCGTATAAACGCAGCAGAACTTGCTCTGATATCACGTTGAATAAATCAAGCCGAAATTTATGTGATTCGGCAATGCCTATATCCATGGGAGAAGACTCTTTCTTGTATATTCACATTGATTTTGTGTTTACAATCTACAATTTATAAATTTTTCTCCAAGGTAACAATCCCGGAATTTTGGTATATCAAATCTTGGGAAATCAGGGAGAGACCTTTCCTTATCTCTATCTTTTCAACACTCCCCCTCAAGTTGAGTGGTGGGAGGTTCAACACCCAACTTGCTCACTACTTCATAAAATGATTGTCCTGCAACAGCTTTTGTGAGAATATCCGCCAATTGGTCCTCAGAACGTACAAACGGGAGTGAAATAATACCACACTCTAACTTCTCCTTGATGAAGTGTCTATCAATCTCAATGTGCTATGATCCTGTCACGAAACGGTTACATACTACACTACACTGTGACTTTGTGGAAACTGAATTCTACTTCAGTAAGTGATCACAATCTAGTGGTCAGGGAGAGATAGTATATGACCCACTGGATTGGATCAGCTTGCCTCCTATACTCCCGAAAAAGACAAGCACCACCACTTTCGATATAAATCCACCCTTGACCTCGGAACCACCACCACATGTCTCATCCTCACCTTCACCAGCTCAGTCTCCTGTGGTATAGTCTAGAGGTCCTGTGGTGTCAGATCGTCCTTCTTTGGATATCCAGGTATGTTCTCTGGTACCTGATTTCAGTAACTCTATTCATATTGATGATTCTGGTGACTCTTTTATTCCTACACGAGTTCTTCCAGATCGATCTACAAGAGGTGTGGCTCCGAAGAGATATATTGCTGATCATGTTCTTGGCCTCAAAAGATATCATGTCGTTAATATGTTTTAGGGGAAGGATAACCGCATCTGCCAAAGCCTTTGCGATGGCTTTGTATACTAAGGAGATTCCACGAACTGTGAAAGAGGCTTTGAAGATTCTTGAGTGGAAGAAAGCGATGGAGATTGAGATGAAGGCATTAGAAAAGAATCGTACATGAGAGAAGTATGTATTACCTGGAGGGAAGAGATCTATTGGATGTCGATTGATATATACCATGAAGAGGAAAGCTGATGATTATGTAGAGAGATTCAAGGCACAACTTGTGGCAAAAGGATACACACAGACCTATGGTGTAGATTACTCTGAAACCTTTTCCACAGTTGCTAAGATTGATATCATTAGTGTCTTATTTTCAATTGCAGCAAACAGAGTTTGGCCTCTTCATCAATTCGATGTGAAGAACGCCTTTTTACATGGAGATTTGGAGGAGGAAGTGTATATGGAGAGTCCACCTGAATTCTCACAGTATTTTCGATCAGGTGAAGTTTGTAGGCTCAGGAAGGCACTCTATGGCCTCAAATAATCTCCTAAAGCCCGGTTTGGACGGTTTACAGTGGCTATGAGATGATATGGACATCACTAGAGCAACTCGGATCAAACTCTGTTCCTTAAGAGATGTGCACAAGGTATCACTTGCTTGATTATTTATATTGATATGGTTATTACAGGGGATGATGAGAAGGAGATTGAGGAGTTGAGGAAGAATTTGTTTAAGGAGTTCGAGATGAAGGACTTGGGGCAGTTGAAGTATTTTCTTGGGATAGAAGGGTTGAGATCAAAAGGTGGTATATTTATATCACAACGGAAATATATTCTTGATTTATTAGTTGAGATAGATCTCTTAGAGTGCGAACCGATTGATTCAACTATGTTGCAAAATCATGACCTCAGGATCATAGAGGGGGCGGAGCTTGCTCATAAACAGAGGTACCAACATCTTGTGGGGAAGTTAATCTATCTATCCCATACTCAACCAGATGTTGCATATGTTGTCGGAATTGTGAGTTAGTTCATGCACAACACACAAAAGGAGCATTGGGAAGCAGCAGTATGTATTGTTCGATATTTGAAAGACACTATAGATACAAGGGTTCTTTTTAAGAAGAATGAACATTTGAGGATGGAGGCATACAATGATGCTGACTGGGCTAGTAATTCAATGGACCGAAAATCCACCTCTGGGTATTTTACATTTATTGGAGAAAATCTTGTGACGTGGAAAAGCAAAAAACAGAAAGTAGTGACTCTTTCTAGTGCAGAGGCAGAGTTTCGAGGCATTGCAAGGGGATTATCTCAGATTTTGTGGCACAAGAAGTTGATGTTGGAGTTGGGATTTCCCCAAGAGGAGCCTTGTCCTCTCTATTGTGACAATAAAGTTGCATCTCATATTTTCGAAAATCCTGTACAACATGACAGGGCAAAGCACATTTAGATTGATAGACACTTCATCAAAGAGAAGTTAGAGTGTGGTATTATTTCACTCCCATTTGGACGTTCTGAGGACCAGTTGACGGATGTTCTTACAAAAGCTGTTGCAGGACGACCATTTTATGAAGTAGTGAGTAAGTTGGGTGTTGGATCTCCGATCATTCAACTTGGGGGAGTGTTGGAAAGATAGAGATAAGGAAAGGAGATATTTGTCTCCCTGATTTCCCAGGATTTAATATACCAAAATCTCGTGATTGTTACCCTGAAGAAAAGTCTATAAATTGTAGATTGTAAATACAAAATCATTCACGTTGATTTCGTGTTTACAATCTACAATTTATAGACTTTTCTCCAAAATAACAATAACAAGATTTTAGTATATCAAATCTCGAAAAATCAGCGAATTATCTCTATCTTTCCAACATGGTATACAACTGGTCTTAAAATGTAAACAACTTGTCAAGTGTATGCAAAAAGCTGCAGTGATCACATGCTCTGGATCAAGTAATAAGGTTTGAATGCAACAGGATAATCTTTCTCTTACATTATTCCCATACTTCATCGGTTTATCCACTCAGTAGAATCCATCTCCTGTCACGTTCATCAAGAAGAAATCTTAAAGGAGCTTTGTAAACCAGAAAATTTATGAAATTCTACAACAAAATTGCACCTTATTTGTCAAAAATCACAGACATCAATGGCTCGGACAATGTAGATATAGATGTCAAGTTGATATTGAAGATATATTTTTAAATCACAAGATGTTTTTGTTTATTTGAAGCATCAAAGTCTGTGTGGGATCGGAAAGAAAACCGTCGACATCTTGAATCACACTCATAGAATTAATAACTAGATATAAAGACGCCAACTCTCTCTTCTTGCACACACTGAAACTTATCCTCTTCCTCTTCAGGTTGAGCAGTGAACTGAACAACTGCTCAGCTTCTTGAATCCGAGGACTCAGATTGTGAATGGCAGATATAAGGAGGCTAGTGGTGGTGCTGTGGCTGTGCGCTGCGGCTGTAGATGCAGAGGACATGAAATACAAGGACCCCAAACAGCCATTGCGCGTGAGAATCAAAGACTTGATGAGTAGAATGACTCTGGAGGAAAAAATTGGGCAGATGACACAGATTGAGAGAAAAGTTACATCTCCAGACATCATGAAGAAATACTTCATTGGTAACCATGACAACAAAAAAAATAACAAAATTCCCATTTTCAAGAACATGAATCTGTCAATAGGAACCAAAAGATTCTTGATACTTGGAAATTCTGGTTACTAAGCATTATGAAATGGATGTGCAGGGAGTGTTGTAAGTGGAGGAAGTGTTCCTGGCCCGGAAGCTTCAGCTGAAGATTGGATCAACATGGTGAATGCGTATCAAAATGGTGCTCTTTCGACACGTTTGGGGATACCTATGATATATGGAATCGATGCTGTTCATGGGAACAATAATGTTTACGGTGCAACAATATTCCCACATAATGTTGGCCTTGGAGTTACAAGGCAAGAACTCCCACTTCTGGCTGTAACAACATTATAACATATCTTGTTTTTGTTATCAATTTCGACTCAGTAATACGTATCCTTTGAGTAGGGATCCTCAGCTTGTGAAGAAAATAGGTGCTGCAACTGCTCTTGAAGTTAAAGCAACTGGCATTACTTATGCATTTGCTCCATGTATAGCGGTAAATGAAAGCAGATCATATCTTACTATTTAATTACGCGCACCAGCGCACGCGAGCCCTGAGGCCGGGTAGGAGCGGGTCCATTTTCTAACGGTTTCCACTAAAGGTATGTAGAGATCCTCGATGGGGTCGCTGTTATGAAAGCTATAGTGAAGATCATGAGATTGTTCAATCAATGACAGAGATCATCCCTGGTCTACAAGGAGACACTCCAACAAATTATCCCGAAAACTTTCCCTTTGTGGATCCGAGGTACACATGGGCACATCACAGCGCCACATATTTAACATCCTTTCACCTGCTATGTCCTTTACTCAAGAATTTTTCATTTTGTGATGTTAGAGGCACAAAAGTAGCTGGATGTGCTAAGCATTTCGTTGGAGATGGGGGGACAACCAATGGCATCAATGAGAACAACACGGTTACTGACTGGAATGGTTTGCTCAATGTTCATATTCCACCTTATATAGATTCAATCAAAAAGGGTGTTGCCACTGTGATGGTATCGTATTCGAGTTGGAATGGAGTAAAGATGCATGCTAACTATGAACTTTTAACCACATACCTAAAGGGAACACTCAAATTCAAAGTAAACATCCTTCCGTGTTACCTACATTACCAAACAGATTAACAAATAGAGGCACGAACAGTTAGTTTCTGCTTGTATGAATATTTCAGGGATTTGTGATATCTGATATGTGGGGCATTGATCGAATCACCACGCCTTCTCGTGCGAACTATACTTACTCTGTTCAAGCTGGCATTCGTGCTGGAATTGACATGGCAAGTGAAGAAAATGCATCATGCTGAACTTGAGTAGAATACTTAAGAGACCTTAAGATTTCTCAGTGCTGACTCCGTTGATCAAACAGGTAATGGTTCCTACTGAGTTTGTTGAGTTCATCGATGTTCTAACCATGCTTGTGAAGAAGAAAGTGATACCAATTAGCAGAATAAACGATGCTGTGAGAAGGATTCTAAGAGTGAAATTCATCATGGGACTTTTTGAGAACCCAATGGCAAACAGTAGCTTAGCCAAGCACCTCGGAAGCCAGGTAACTTTCTCTACTCAAGCACATTTACGCATCTACGCATCCGTAAGAAAACAGACATCCCTCTCTGGACGCGTGTAGGCCAACTTAAATAGGAATATATGGGTTAGTCTCGAGCGCAATGTGATATAGTGTAACACCACATTCCAGCCGTATCCTTACAATAACAATGGCCTAATAACCACTTTTGTGTTGATGATCTATCTTTGGTTTAACAGGAGCACAGAGAACTGGCTAGAGAAGCTGTAAGGAAATCACAAGTGCTTCTAAAGAACGGCAAAGATGGCGACGAGCCTCTACTTCCACTTCCCACCAGATCGCGGAAGATACTCGTGGCTGGAACTCATGCTAACGACATTGGGAACCAGTGTGGTGGATGGACCATTGAATGGAATGGCCTAACTGGCAACATTACAGTTGGTAATGCATAACGATGTTTATGAGTTCATGGTACTGATATTGCACGACAAGATGAGCAAAATGACCGGAAATTTTCAAATGTTGGACACTATGCCAAACCATTCACCTTATAAGCCGAATTCTAATCCTCTCCACTGTGATGCGGGTCGGGTCACTTGTTTTTAAGAGGCTTTAAATCCTAGTCGTCGGATTAGAATTCAAGTTGCAAGCAGGCATGTCCCGTATTTAGTGTCCGACATTTAAAAATTTCCTGAAAACGGCGGTCTAAACAAAAACATTTGCTATTTCCTGATCAGATCACCACATCTATTACTAATGATTTTTTTCTTTTACTAGGTACCACTATTCTATCAGCAACGAAAAACACAGTTGATCATTCAACCGAAGTCATCTACAACGCGGATCCAAGCCCGGAGTTTCTCAAGGCAAACAACTTCTCATACGCCATAGTTGCCGTTGGGGAACTCCCATACGTAGAAACCTACGGCGATAGCCAGACTCTGACCGTAGCCGAACCTGGTTACAGCACGATCACTAATGTCTGTGACGCCGTGAAATGTGTGGTGGTGATCATTTCGGGCCGGCCCGTCGTGATCGAGCCTTACCTCGAAAAGATTGATGCTTTGGTGGCTGCTTGGCTCCCCGGGACAGAGGCTCAAGGCATTGCTGATGTTTTGTTTGGTGGGCATGGTTTTACAGGAAAGCTTGCAAGAACATGGTTCAGACGAGTTGATCAGCTGCCTATGAATGTTGGGGATTCGCATTATGATCCTCTGTTTCCTTTTGGATATGGGCTTATGACTCAGCCTACAGTGAAGAAAGCATCTCAGTGAGGGTCTTTACTATATGTTGTTCTTCTTCTGTATTCTTTCGTGCTTGAAGAGTAGCAAATTTTCGTAATCTTTCAAAATAAATAAAAATTTCATTCTGTTCCTTGGAATTTGAATTTGAGAGGAATAAAAATTGGATTACAGTGAAGCACAGTTAATTATATTTTTTGAAAAAATATCCGTTGCAGCACGCGACTCCAGAAAAAAGTCCTTTCCGTTCTGTCAAAAATGTCTGAATTGGTCTGCTCAATTGAGAGAAACTGCCAAAGGCCAACACGGACGCAGTACAATGTATGCTGAAACCCGATAAAAAAATTAAAAAATATTTGTACCTATAAACTCAACTTCAGGAATCTCTAGCAATCAACTCTTTCACTCTGTTCAATAAGCTGAAGCTCGGGCAGGTTAGTTTCATGTGTAAATCAAGATTCTTCTTCTTCTTTTCTTGCAACGGATGTAGAGCTGCGGGTTGTTGTTCATATATGGGAGAATTGTTGATTTTCTTGTTGTTTTTATCATGGTTGCAGAGTTTTCAGATTAAAGGGGCAAATGGGGGTGGTTCTGACGATGTTATCATCCAAATCCATGGTTTTTTTGGTGTTCCTATGCTTCTCTGCTGTTTTGGCAGAAGGGGAGTACTTGAAATACAAAGACCCCGAACAGCCATTAAATGCTAGGATCAAAGACCTGATGGGGAGAATGACGCTCGAAGAAAAAATTGGGCAGATGACACAGATTGAGAGGAAGCTAGCCACCCCTGAGGTCATGAGCAAGTATTTTATCGGTAAGTTTCATATTTAAAATCAACCCTTAGTTCAAGTAGTGTAAAGTTCACCTTTTCAGATTCAATCCCAGTAAAGATTATTCTTTTAGCGCTTCCCATCAAATTCTGTTTTAAGTTTTAAACTGGTCACTGGGGATCTGAAGTTTTGATTGCAAAAACTGAGAAAAGCTTATAATTAACTCAGGGAGTGTATTGAGTGGAGGAGGGAGTGTTCCAGCCCCCAAAGCATCTGCTGAAGCCTGGGTGAATATGGTGAATGATCTTCAAAAGGGCTCTCTTTCGACCCGGCTCGGCATTCCTATGATTTATGGGATTGATGCTGTTCATGGCCACAATAATGTCTATAAGGCTACTATTTTTCCTCACAATGTTGGATTAGGTGTCACCAGGTAAGTATAATAATGCCATGGATCAAGGTTAGCCGTGTCCTTCATCTTGTAAACAACCTTGATGGCTAAGGCTTAAGAATTTAACTTGCGGTAATTTGTGAACAGAGATCCTGAGCTTTTGAGGAAGATCGGAGCAGCCACTGCTCTTGAAGTTAGAGCCACTGGGATTCCTTATGCTTTCGCTCCATGCATTGCTGTAATCAAAGTTTCCAACTTTCTTCAGAATCCCCAAAATTTGTTACTGTCGTCTGGTTTCTGCTGACATGAATCTTGATTGGCATCTGAGTCTTTGTTCGTATCTCACACAGGTCTGCCGGGATCCGAGATGGGGCCGGTGTTATGAGAGCTACAGCGAAGACCATACAATAGTTCAGCAAATGACAGAGATTATACCTGGTTTACAGGGTGATATACCAGCCAACTCACGGAAGGGCGTCCCTTTCGTTGCTGGAAAGTATGGTTACTTCTGCTCTACTTACTATTGATCTTTTCGTAGTCGAATCCAAAATCCTTTTTGATACTGAAAGACGCTCTTTTGATTTGTTAAGGACAAGAGTTGCAGCTTGTGCAAAGCACTTTGTTGGAGATGGAGGTACCATCCGAGGAATCGATGAGAACAATACTGTGATTGACTATAAAGGACTGCTTAGCATCCACATGCCTGCATACCTGGACTCCATTAGGAAGGGTGTGGCCACGGTTATGGTGTCATATTCAAGCTGGAATGGAATGAAAATGCACGCTAATCATGATCTAGTAACAGGCTTCCTGAAGAACCAGCTGAAGTTCAGGGTAAATTATCAACTTTCTTGTCTGATTGCTTAAAGTATGTATGCAAAGATAAGAGAAGTTAGATTGAATCATTCCTGGAATTCCAGGGCTTCGTCATTTCAGATTGGCAGGGCATCGACAGGATTACAAATCCACCCCATGCAAACTACTCTTATTCAGTTCAAGCTGGAATTCTAGCAGGAATTGACATGGTGAGTTTGGAATCTAATCTGAAAATGAGAGCTAAACACTTAAGAGTCCTAATTAGCTTCCCTTCTTTTTCAGATTATGCTTCCAGAGAGCTTCACGGAGTTCATAGATGATCTGACTTTCCAAGTGAAAAGTAATATAATCCCCATGAGCAGGATAGATGATGCGGTACGGCGGATATTGAGAGTGAAATTTGTTATGGGCCTTTTCGAGAATCCAATTGCAGATCTCAGCCTAGCAGACCAACTGGGAAGCCAGGTTATTCGATCTCTTCTAACCTTTTGGTTTTTAGCTGGAGCACACAAGCGCAGCAGAAGTTTCAACTTTTGTTTCTTCTTAACAGGAGCACAGGGAATTAGCAAGGGAAGCTGTAAGAAAATCACTCGTCCTATTGAAAAACGGTAAGGATGGAAATCCACCATTACTTCCTCTTCCAAAGAAAGTCCCAAAGATACTAGTTGCGGGAGCACACGCCGATAATCTAGGATACCAATGCGGAGGATGGACCATCGAATGGCAAGGGTTTAAAGGCAATGATCAAACTGTTGGTAAGTTGTGAGAACAACTATAGAAAACTTGACATGAAATATATGCTTAAATCCAGTATTCGAGAATATGGTCACTGGGCTCAGTGCCTGCCTAAGAGCCTGCTTGCTTAGTCGTCCCTAAGTGGGTGCTTAGGCGTCATTCGGGCAGGGCAGAGGACGTCTGCCCAGCGCTTAGGCAGGCCCCTAGACGGGCTAGACAATTGCCTTCTCGAGCTTAAAACTATAGTTCACATGTATACATACCTCTTTACTTTTTGCAGGAACTACCATCTTAAGCGCTGCGAGAAACACAGTTGACCCTTCTACGCTAATCGTATACATGGAGAATCCCAGCACAGACTTTGTGAAGTCCAGCGGATTCTCTTACGCCATTGTAGTAGTGGGTGAATCCCCCTATACAGAAATGTTTGGTGACAGCACGAACCTCACTATGATCGATCCCGGTCCGAGCATCATCAGCAGCGTTTGTGGGTCTGTTAAATGCGTTGTCGTTGTTGTCTCGGGCAGGCCTATTGTGATGGAGCCGTATGTTCATCAAATGGATGCACTGGTTGCTGCATGGCTGCCGGGAACTGAAGGGCAAGGTGTTGCGGATGCTCTGTTTGGTGACTATGGATTTTCTGGTAAGCTTGCCCGGACATGGTTCCGGTCAGTTGATCAACTTCCGATGAATGTTGGTGATCCGCATTATGACCCTCTTTTTGCATTCGGTTATGGTCTCACAACGGAACCAAACAAACACAATTGATTACTCAGCATTGTACGAGAAGGCGGGTGGCAGCCAGGCACCACCGCGGCCGCCTCGACATTTGGTAAAGGTTCTTGTAAGACTGGTGTAGTGTAGGTGTTATGCAAACCCCATATTTTACCTATTAAAAACAGTTTGAGTGACAGCACCAACCCTAGGCCGATAATGATCCATTCAGTTCCTAAGCAGGCTAGTCGTCCGTCTAAATGAACTTTTAAGCGATCTAAGCGATAATTCAGACAAAACGGAAGCTAGCTTACTAACACTTAGGCGCGCACCTAAACGGCTACTTCTCGAACAAAGATAGACACCCAATCATCATATAAATAAAACATGCTGAAAATCTAATTTAAACAGTATATCATAAATTAATAAACAAACAAGGATTCATGAATCCTGACTCTTGATTGCCAAGTCTTCATCTAATGACACTTTTTCTCCCCCTATTGTCTATTGACTAGTATATGACCCGTGGCTTAAGCCACGATAACCCAAAAAAATTATATCGGAACTATATAAAGTCATATGTCATATGAAAGGGGACGATGCCAATGATAATTATGGTATCATCCATTTCGAGAAACGATAAGCAATTCGCCGGATAAAACGAAAATAAGAGGGAGAATGAGAGACAAAAAATTTAATATAATTATAATATAAAATAATCAAAATGAGATGGATGAGACAAAAGAATTTTGAACTACGCATGATGGAGTAGAGCAAAGGGATGCAGAATTTATGATGGACGGCCACGATTTGCACACAAAATGAAGGGCCAGATGATTTGCACAATAAACTCAATTGGGCAGCGTCGTTTTGTACTTTTGTGAGTCGTTTACTTCCTTTCAATGTATATATAGATTGCAGATATTTTTGGTCATTTGTAGATCAGTATCATGGGTTTGGGATACTCTACACTATGTAGTACCCATGTGACACTGCAAGATTGATTTGGTAGATGTTTTAATACTTTTGCACGGGCCCCACTGACCGACTAATCTCGTAGTGCCACAAGAGCACTCCATACTATACCTTAAGTAGCTCACTGTATATTTCCAAATTCCAAGTATCATTCTTGGCTTCAACAATTCTCGGTGAAGCATGTGAATGCAACCCCATAGTATACTCTAAGCATTTGCTGATCAGCTGCAAATCTTTCTAATCTCATTAAAAGAACACAAGAATACAATCATCATCCTGGGCCATCTTTTATTTCTATGGGGATTTTAGAAACCAATGAATCCATAGAAACCTGATCAAATTTATACCAATGATATGTTTGCTATGCTTTAAAATCAACAGGAAACGAAATCAGAAATAGGCCTGTCTAGTTCATCCACAATTCTGCGTGTCTCGATACATGGACCAAAGAGAGACATCTTCTCGGACAAATTTGAAAGAGCCTCATGTTTGTTGGCTACCTCCATTAGAACTTTGATCCTTTTGAAAGAAACATTGCTAGGTTTCTGCCTTTTCTCCACCATTTGCAAGAAACACCTCTCAGCCTCTTGCAGCCTCCCTAGATCACAAAGCAAATCAAATAGAACATCTGAAAAAAGAGTATATGACCCGAATCCCTTATCTACCATATCATTCCATAACTCAAGTGCTATATCAGCCTTCTCGTGCTTCCTCATCAACCGGATCAAGTACATGCACGACTCTGTATTTGGGAAGCATCCTCTCTCCCTCATCATCCTCTGGTACAAGCTCCATGAACTCTTCAAATCATCAGCCCGGAACAGTGAACGAAATATCACATTATAGGTGGTTGCATTTGGGCTCAACCCCTTTTCCACCATCTCATCCATCAAATTGTATGCAACCGTCAGCCTCCTTGCTACGCAAAAGTTCTTTATCACAGCATTATAAGATGCAACATCAGGGTAACACCCATACTCCTTCATCTCCTTCAAAACATCCCTCGCCTTATCAGGTTGCCCGGCTAATCCAAGCCCTCCAATCAAAGATGTATACGTGATCACATCCAGATCAATCCCATCATCTCTCATTTTATTGATTATATCATAAGCTTTCCTTAATTCTCTATCTCTTCCCTTACAATAAACATCCACCATACAATTGTAAGACACGATATCTGGCTTAATCCCCATTTCCCTCATTTCACTAAAATATGCCTCGGCCTCCTCAGAGGACTTCCAACCCGACAACAAAATATTGAAAGTCTGCAAATTTGGTTTGAATTCATGCTTCAGAGCGTTGTAAACATTCCTAGCATCAGTCATACTCTTCTCCTGACACAAAGCCTTCAATAATGCGTTAAAGCAGCTAACATCAAAGACCGGAACAAGTCTCCTGAATCGTTTAAACGCCACCACCGTCTGCATAACAGAAGAAACCTTGGCCACTCTAGCCAATACAACCTGCACAGTTCTCGGGGTAATCAGAGATTTATCCTTCCTCTTCGTATCCAACAACAGCTGCCATAATTCTCCAAACTTGCGGCTTCTACCAAGAATAAACAGCATTGTATCGAAGGAGAAAGGGGTGTGGAAAAAACGTGCAGAAGTGAACTTATAGAATTCAAAAGCGGACATCGGGTCAGAATGGGAAAAACGGAGTCTTTGAAGGACCCTCTCAATCAACTCATTCGACAACAAGTTCTGGGATGTTTTCAGGGATTGCTTGAGAGACTCCGGGTCCTTAAAGGCCGTGAGGATGGTAAATACCCTCTCCACGTCTTCGTTCCTCACAGAGGGCGAGGTTTCTGGGTGGAGGAGGGAGGGTGAAGAAAAATACTTGCCCATCGATGGCAGTGACGGCGAATAAGAGAGGAGACCTTGAAGGTGTAATCTTGGTGGCATCAAACTCGGCATGGTTTGGATTGCCACTCCACTCACTCACAATCCACACTTCAGAGTTCAGAGATCTATCTATGAAGACTATTGGGCCATCGTCTCTTGCTCAAACCTGCAATGCTTTGATTTTTCGACTCTACTTGATTGCAGTATGCTTTTTCCCTCTTCCACGAGCGACCCTGGCGGCCGAAAAATCAGGTTTAGAGACTTTATCGAGGTTTTCCTCTCTCCCTCTCCACTGTGCAGTCGGAATTGCCCTCCGCCGAATAAGCAACTGCAACTTTTTTCCCCTAAATCCCACATCAAAACATAAATTATCGAGGTGGGATTTGGGGCCGAGGGTGGGGAGGGTGATCGTGTTACGGGGGGTGTTCGAGATGCAATCGTAACCCTTTTCAGGCTATAGTTCCCAATTTAGTGATGTTCGGCCTGCTGGAATCCGGCCACTGGTCGGCCGCTTAGGTAGATTTTTTTTTAAATATGATTTCCCCATTTCAATTTGTGGAACAGTGATCAGGTGAATGTTGTCTACCAATTCAAATACAATTTATTACATTTAGTTTAACGTTTTAATGGGGAGTATCCCACATCTATTTAATTAAGTTGGCCACACACGCGCACTTATGTCCACGAGGTCCGAGTCAGGATTGGGATCAGGTCGGTTTTCTAACAGGGTATTGGAGCGGATGATTTGAGACCCGAGTTTGTCGTCGGAGGGGAGTCCGGAGGGTTTAATTAGTTGGACTTGTGGCAGGTAATATTGGAATGTTGTCCCATACCAATTCGAGAAACAATTATGAACCAACTTAAATATGAATGTGGTGGTACAATCTATCATCTCGGACTCAAGGTTTTAATGAGAATAGCCCACATCTACCTAATTAAGTTGGCCCACACACGCGCACCTTTGCACACGAGGCCCGAGTCAGGATTGGGGTCTGGTCGGTTTTCTAACAGTAACTAAGGGTCCAGAAATGTTGGGAAATGATATATACCATTTCTCTTTTCACACACATCTCCATTAGTGAGCGCACACACACATATTGGTGTGTGGGGGACCTACTGTGCATGAATGTGAGAGAGAAGTGTGTACAAGGGAGGTGGTGTATATTATTTTCCGAAAATGTTATACTGCATTATATGGAAAAACACACACAATACATTGCGCACACATATCCGTGTGTAGGCCCACGGTGTGGATTTGTGTCATGCGGTTCATGCCGTTTAGCAGTACTCCAGAGGGTCAGAAAAGAAAAATCTATAGCGGCTGGTTGCCATATGTGATCATCACTATCAAATTCGCTGAAAAACTACCATAACTATATTTAACGGTGAATTCACCAGATCGATAACAACTTTAAAACACATGAACACGGGGTAAAGGAGCTTGTAAGCTAAGCTCACCAAACGGAACTTCATGTTTGAGGTTCGTGAATCATTTGCATTTGTTCATATTCAACTCGTTTATATTCGTCTACATGTTGTAAATCCACTGTTGTAGTTAATCTTTTCATCTTCATTTGCCGAGTATTGAATTCGCATGCTCGGACGAATATTGAAGCCTCCGATTGAGTCGCTCAAAGACGGAGTATATGGCATGCAACTTTGCAAATGAGACGGAGGAAAGTAGTATGGAAGTCATGATTGCGAACCAAACTCTCCAATAGAAAGATAGTTTCAAATATCTAGGATCCATCTTACAAAAGGATGGAGGTGTGAAAAGTGACATTGTCCATCGCCTCAAGGTGGGGTGGATGAAATGACAGTCGGCTATTGGAGTATTATGCGATAAAAAAGTCTCACTCAAGCTAAAAGGAAAATTTTATAGAACGGTTATACGACCGACGATACTTTACGGGTCAAAGTGTTGGGCTATGAATCTTTCACATGTGCGGAAATTTGAAGTGACGGAGATGCGAATGCTAAGGTGGATGTGTGGTCGCACGAGTTTAGATAAGATTCCAAATGGGGTATTTAGAAATATACTAGGGGTCGCATCTATAAGTGCCAAATTGAGGGAATGAAGGTTGCGATGGTTTGGACCTGTACGCAGAAGGAGTTTGGACGACCCGATCAGAAGAGTCGAAGGACTACAAGTCGAAGGCCGCTGAGGACGGGGGAGACTTAAGAGAACATAGGACGAGCAGATTCGGTTAGATCTAGTAGGATTAAATCTCTCCGAAGACATGATCTCTGATAGGACGAGTTGGAGACATCATATTACGGTTAAAGATACATGGCTATATAGAGTAATTGTTTAGTTATTTGATCTCTAGACTGATAGTTATTTGCAAAGTAGCACAGGTGCAGGGGTGCGGGTGCGGATACGATACGTATCCGATACGGGCACGAGGTTTTATGAAAAATATAGGATACGGGTGTGGGGCCATATATGTAAATATTAAAAATATAAGGACTAAATAGTAAATAAAAAAATTACTATAAGATAAATAAATATCTTATTATCTCGTATATTACGAAGACCCAGACTGTCCTTAATTTGAAATCTCCATGTCCAGTTCAGATTTCGTTGCGATATCGTTGCAGAAAAGCGGTGATCATTCAGCGCCGTGGCAGAAGTTTCTCTCAATTGATACGACGGAGATGTCTTACGTCAAGGCCAAGCATGCGGTTGAGAGGTTTCAGATTCTCCAGTTTGCTGTCTGCCCTTTTTCTGTCGAAGATTCTAAGCTTGTCGCGCATTCGTAAGCTATTGCAATTGCGGTTTTCCTCGGCCACCGGAACTTTCTTGTCCTTTTGCTCCTCTATGGCAAGATACGCGGATACGGCCATATCTGTACCGTTACGGCCGTATTCGGACTGTATTTTCATACGTATCGGGCGTATCCGGTGCGTATCCGTATCCGATACGCACCG
>JAOYMZ010000026.1:944935-956187 GCA_025802335.1 Pinguicula primuliflora | reverse complement strand
AAGAACTACCAATCTAGCACCACAACTCTCCCTTGTTATCCCACGACGACGTTGAAGTTCAGTAGGTTGAAGTTGGTGTTTTAGTTTACTCACTCCTTGTTTGCTGCACAGACTCTTCTTCGTATCATTAATTCTTGTACTAAATCCGGCTTCCCTCGGGTAATTATTATAGAAAAGAAGTGGGCTATCACAAGTGTCAAACACTTGTTTCACAAATGGTAACAGTCCATCTCGAACTTGTGGATTATATGTGTTCTTAGTAGAATTCATACCTATGAAAAACAGAAAATAGAAATGTCACATAATTAGTCAAACATGAACCTGAGGAATAGTAAACTGATTGAAAACGTCCAAGTCAATACATGATTCATAAGTCACACATTCATGATGGTGATACAAGATTTCTTGCATCTTAAATCTCGGATCATGGGGGGACTGGAATAAAATGAAGAACATTTATTTTGCGAACTACGACCACCTAAATAGAGCACTAAGGAAATTTTAAGACCAACAACGCCCTAAAAGAGAACAGTAAATAAGCACAACAACTGACTGCAGTTTTATTGTTGAGAAGTAAACCATTCCCCCTGCATAAGTCTCATTTAACTGGTGGCACCGACCATATAGAATCAAATGTAGATCATATTAGGCCATTGATCCTACAATTTGTCAGAGCTAACTATAGATTAATCAAATGACAGAGCCACATTTACTAAAATATAATTTCCTTACTCAAAGCTTTGTTGAATAGAAACATAAATTCCCAGGTTACCAAAAAATTTACACTAACTAAACTAGAGAACGGTAATATTTTGCATAGTTCCTGATACATATTTTTTAAGAAAAAACCCAAAGTTAATTCTCCTTATAACAGGCAAAGATGGAATGCCTTTTCATAGAACCCGCAAATTGAAATACAAATTCAGTAACTTAGGTGAATGAAATTAGACAACCAACTCCCTCGCGATTATAAACTTCATCCGGATGCGAGATTTGTTTGACAAACGCCCAGAAGAGAATGCATCTTTCTTCCGCAGCAGTAGCTTAGAAAAGAGAGGGAGGATTTGACGCCATGAAAGAATTGAGAAGAAAGTGACTGAAATATTCTTTTATGCTGTATTTTTTTCCTATTCTCGGCCGGATTTTCTTCCGACGGCTGAAATTACTATTTGGCCGAAGGCTTTTTTATTCGGGAAAACTCTTCTGGAGCGGAAAAAAATTCGTACTTTTCATGCTGATTTGTTCAATTTACGGTTCTTGTACAGGATGCATAATCAACGACGTCATGGGAGCAGCAGGTCTTGAATATAGCTATCAGAAACATATCACCATGAAAAGCTACAACAAAAATTGCAATGGCCTTTTCAGAACTGCAGATTGTCGTCTCCCGGTTTACTTTCTTAGTAGCACAGCAAAAGCTTTATACATTGCATCATTTCTTGTTATAATTTAGATATGGATCTTGAGCAACAGCTAAAACATCAGGTCTATCTGCTTGGTTATACGTTAGACAACGGCGGATAAAATCCTGAAAACAGCAGACTAACGGTTAGGCAATTCATGATCCAAGGGAAGTAGTCAAGAGGAGGAGGAGGAACAAGCTTAAAACTGGAGAACTTACTTTGGCCTCGTTTGATACGGATGGTCTTGATGGGAATTCAACTTTACGAGCTTTGATAATAGTATCTTCACGCAAAATCCGTTCTTGTGTCTGATCGTGACCGAAAGGCCGTCTGCCAAACAAAATTTGGTATAACAAAATGCCGGCTGACCAGACATCTACCTGTAACACAAGGCAAGTATTATTGAATCGTAAGGAACATTAGTAGCTTATATGATCAGCATAATCCATGTGCCCTTGTTACTTCTATTCGCGTGCAGCGACTAGAGCAAAAGTAATCCCTCGTAATAGCTGACCTTTGACGAAATAAGAGGGATCTTACTCAGCTCAAAGCATTCTGGAGGCAAATACCTGAAATGACAATGAGATTGTAAAACAAGTAACACTCCAAGGAGTCATTTACACCATTAGAGCGTCCCTACGAAGGTGACCAAAAATTTCTTATGAAGTAATGAGAAGTTTAAATACTTGGAATATGAACAGTGGTGCACGATAACAGACGAAGTTCAACAGATGGTTGGAATCCATTCACCTCGACGCCCAGAGGCAAATGGTTATAAATGCTACACAGATTCAAGAACTCACCAATATGTTCCAGCGCCTTGGGATGTCAGTTCCATGCCTTGGGATCCAACATCAACCTCGACAATCTTGCTGAGACCAAAATCTGTGACCTTAGCGACACCGAACTCATCAAATAGAACATTTCCAGGCTTCAGGTCATAATGAATAATTTTTTGAGTTTTTTTATTTAGATAAACAAGGCCTTGAAAGATCTGGTAAATGATAATCCTAGCTTCTCTCTCTGGCAGTATAGGAGTTGCCTTAAGAACTGCATCAAGATCCTTGCCTGATAACAAGAGAAACATTACCTTATGAGCCTAATAGTCAAAAGGTAGTTTAAGGTTTGTTTTGTATTTGTATGATTGTTTGCATTAATTTAGAAGTATTCACATAAAAATGTACCGCTGCAATATTCCAAAACCGTGCAGAATGTGTTTTGATCAATCTCGAAGATGTCCCATAGCCGAACAATGTTGTGGTGAATCAATGTCTTGTGAATTTTGTATTCCCTGATTGCGTGGCGCATATAGCTTTGCTTCTTATCTTCACTCCACTGAGCATTTAAACCATGGAGCTTGCAAGCAACATATCTATGCTCCAGCAAGTCAAAAGCCTGCAAGCAAGTTCCAGAGAGAGAGAATCATCATGAATTCTTATAAAAATCATGGTTGTGACTTCAGAGGAATCTAAAATCTGCGGATGGTGAAATGAGTCTCTACAGGAATCTTAGAATACGGCTAAAACAGCCACCAACATAAACATAGAAGCCATACCTTATAAACCTCACTGAATCCTCCTCTGCCAAGAAGGTTTAAGAGAGCATAACGATGATTCAGTATTTGGAAATTGTTAAAACGAGAGCCATCCTCATCTCTTATTCGCTTCATCTCACGTATAAGTCTCCCTTTCTCCAATTCATAACGGTCTCTTTCGCGCATTATTGCTTCCTCCTCCTGAAATGATTCATGTTCAACTTATGAACAACATAACATTACTTTACATGAGTCAGAAGAAAGTAATTAGTAAACTAACACGCTTGATGCTGGCAAGGCGAGACTTATATATTTCATCCTGGATGAGAGTATCTTCTTCGAGAACCCCACCCTCTATTTCAGCCACATCGCTTTTATCTAGAATGAATCATAAACCCATCAGATCTCATTATCTTGGAGATATGAAAACTCTAATGATGACAAGGAAGAGAAATACTTCAAAAATAAAATCTAGTGTAGCCTTACTGATGCAAAGGATATGGACATAGGCGACACATGAGTAATTTACATTAGATATTTATATAGTTCAATTGCTAAACACGTTTAGTATGAGGAGAACCACTCAAATAGAAGAGTACATAATTTGTTCCAGAAGCAATGAGATGAAATGTGCAGACTTACCAGGAAACGTTGCTAGAAAACTTCACAATTTTCCTAAACAAAGGAAACCAGGAAGTTGAATGTGAAATGCTAAAAGAAAGCCTTACCTGATTGGCGTTTCTTCAGAGATTTTCTCTGCCTTTCAATAGCCTCTTTCACTTCTAGTAAACTCCTCTGGAAGAGAAGATTATTTAGGGTAATTCCAAAAAAGCCAGGTATTGAATATCATAACTTTAAATAGACGGCAAAAAACAATCAAAACAAACAGAGACCATACAAGTTGTGCATTGAGATCCTTCAGAGTTTGTCCATCCTCCCATGCCTCAGATATGACAGTCCCAGCTCTATCAAATCATTGAAAATAAAAGAATAATGGTCATCAACGAGTATAGAAGAAAATCAAAAGAATAGAGAAACCAAAGACAAAGAGAAAGGATTCCACAATCCAGTTCTTGGAAATACTAGTCAAAGAGAGGGGGATTTACAAACTGTCAATTTATTAAAAAGACAAAGTTATTGGAAATACTAGTAACATTAAGAACTATACTGTACTAGAAAAATTTGATATGTAGAGCAAACTCCGTACTTGTGGTAGTCAAAGAGAAAAATAATTCATGGCCTTGTAAGGATGTGCACAGTGTATATGGACCCAGTAGATCATTAGAAAGTCTCATTTCTCCCAGGGTCAATACCGCAAGAAAATGGGTATTTCCACACCCTGGACACTTAATGATATAAGGAGAAGAATATTACCTGATCACTCCTACATTACCAAGTCTCAAGGAATCTTGGCGAACTTTCATCCTTGCTTCCTGTCTCTCAGCTTTTGAGACAGATATCAATAGATCAGATATTATTTTTATTCTCTGCACCATGGAAAGATAAAATAAATTAAGTGCTTTCTAGAAAAGATACCCGAATTCAATTAATTAAATTTTGGTCTTCGATCATGCAGATGTTAGCAGCAAGGGTATTGCAAAATCAAGTTTGTGAGGACAGGTGTATTCTATAATATTTAAAATTTATAGCAAAAGCTAAGTACATGAGAAACAACAGACCTTTGGCTTCATCTGCTGTTCATAGTCTTTCAAATCCCTGAGTTCCTATTCAAGTAAAATAAAAATAAAAACTAAATAACGATGAAACTGAACTGGAGACAGAATGCTAATAAGAATGCCTTTTAAACGTCAGCAGTTAAAAATATAAATAGCAAAATTTGGTACTTTCCCTACCAAAATAAGAGTTAATAGTAGAGACAGCTAGATTAGAACAGTAGATAATACCTTTTCCAGGCCCTCACACTGATTACGATAGTCCGAGGCCTCTTCCTTCAATTTTTTCAGATCATCTCCCATGGTGGCAACTTTTGCACGCAAGGAAGTTGCTTCATCCTAATTCATAAAGACATCAACAAAATATCACTGGGAGCAGATGTGAGATGATGCCAGTCAACACTATAAATCGAATAAAACTTATAAGAAACTATGGTGATTGTACGGAAGGTTCTGTTTACTACAGAATCGAGAGTAAATCTTGAAGTAGGTAAAGAGTTGTAATATGTGGAGAAACCTCTGTTGAAGAATGATCATCATGCCCACGATGCCCTTTGAGGAGGCCACCCTGCACAACCAGTCAAAAAAAAAAGCAAAAGGCAAGCAAATGCATCAATACTTCAAAAAAAAAATAGACCTCAAGTAATTAAGCAAATCGTTGACATTAATCAAATCCCTATTGACGGATGGATACCTATTCTTTGACTTCATTTAGCGAAGCTCGAAAACTTTAGCCCAATGAACGAAACAGTATATCTTATGTAACCAGGTGGGATATATGAAAGAGCAAGGACAAAAAGGTATGACCCCCCCAAACCATGAATCACACTTTACATATAATTTCTCGCAATGAAATTCATAATTTATCTGAGATAGTAATCCAAAACTCAACCAGACAAATCATTTAATCATGAAAACGTTATGCATGGAGGACCATACAAGTTACTTAGCATTCCCTTAAGAATAAACACAACATCATATGAACAACCAAAGATATTCTTACTCCACTGAGAGTCCTAGTAAATTAACTATAACATGATTTCAGCCACATGAGCAAACAAGTAAGCAGACAAACAAAACAAGAACCATGAATTCTGGCACACCTTGTCATTTGAGATTTCCATCTCACCGTTTGATGCAGGAATAACCTGATTTCTCGACTGATCAGTAGCTCGTCCACCTCTACCTCTTCCAGTAGTAGAATTTGCCCTAAGGCGGGTTTGTTTTTTCTTATTTACGTCAGAAACCGCTTTACTGGAATTGAGTGGTTCTATTGCCTTTTGCTTAGCATCGTCCGCTACCTGGTTTGGATTTCCTGAAATATTACCATCCTAAAATACTCGGTCAACAAAAATGCAACACTCATCAATCATAAAGCTTAAACAGCACTAAACAATAAACTACGGGGAACAAGTATTTCAAGAAATGAAACAATAATTGCAAATACTACAGGTAGATCATGCCCATTATAAAGACGAACTGTGTGTACCTCAACCGTTTCAGCAACCGCAGAGACACAATCTTCATCAACCTTACGGCGTTTCTGAGTGTTTGCTCGTATGAGGAAGGCCCTTCCATTCTATCAAATGAGTAGAGAAAAATGAAAATATGTAATATTAAAAAAAGAAGGCAGAGAATCAATCTAGATAAGACCATAAAAACAAGAAAATCGACAACAAAGTAAGATAATAGGAGAATCAGAATAACGATTTTATATCTATGGTGGATTGCACAAAGTTTAATGAAATTCCAACAAAAAGAGATGCAACATGTAGCAAAAACATTACGATAAAAGTCAATGTAAATAGAGACAAGAACAATGACAGGCGAAAGTGGGAAAAGTCAAAAGACAGACCTAACATCACTTCTAGATCCCCTATCATTGTTAGAACAATGATGTTTTGTTATCAGCTTAATAACGCCTAATCGGCATATTTTGCAGATTTCAATCCTTATCTACACCTTACTGTTTGGATGCTTATACACGGTGCCACTTACATGATGATGTAGTGTTTCGCAATTACTAGTTTTCCAACGAACAAGTTTTTAGCAGTTCCCATGGGTCACTCTCGATGATAACTCAGTTTTTTTTACGATTATGTTATCACTGATGACGAACACTTTATATGTATGTCAATTTCCATAGGCTGACATTACCTAGGAGACCAGCCTAATAATACAGTCATATCGGGTAGTATGTTAGTGAAACAGCAAGTATTAAAAGAAAATTTTAAAAGAATCATATACTTATTGAATTTGATACATGTACGAACATAATTTCTGTTTAAAGAAATTCTTAGATGATTTTGACGCAATGAGAAAGGAATCGAGAGAAATATCTAGTTGCAGCAATGAATCTATAACTTTAAGATATAAAAAAGAACAGAGATCTATTGCCTAGAGAAATTATTTTGCTGCACTAAAGCACACTGCTGAAGTACGATTGAAGGTTCAGAACTAATCTATTTCATCATTATCTGAAATTCATACATCTATTAGTCACTCGAAACCATAATAAACAACATCATGTAGGCACATTGGCCATTCAAATTTTACAACCCAAGAAAAGCTCTATGGTGAAAACTGAAAACAAATTCTCTTATTCTTCCTGTCTCAATTTGACCATAATGCGCTTCAGAGTAAGATGTTTCTAAGTCCTCCAACTCCAAACAATTAGAAACTATATGGTATGACCAAAATAGTCGGTTAACCAAATAAAAAAAACAAAAACGCATCCTGATATATGAACATATGAACCGGACATCCACAAAAATTCAAGAAGAGATCTTATATCTTCTAAGCGTACATGCTGATTGTGCATTCCTAATTAGACTGGCAAACATTTGGTTGCTTCACATAAAAATAATTCTGAAAATCAAAGAAGGAAAGGAGGAGGACTAAAATGGGCTGATACAAATAAATGCAAAGCCGTACTTATAACTGTACAGTAAGTATATTAATATACACTGAAGAAAGAACTTTTGACCACATGCTGAACAAATCGGAGATCCAACAGAACTTTTATTTACAAAAATTTGATCCATAATGTAGACGAATGAACATAATGAGAGGCATGAAACTTCACAAAGCTCCGGATTAAATGTTCAAACACGGGCACTAAATGACCAATAACCATAAATAACTATTGCTAGTTCGGCACCTTAGCCAATATAAAAAGGATGCAATCCATATATTAACATCAACCATTATCTCCAAACAAATGAAATCTTGTGAATTCAGGTTCCACCTTTAGACGCATTGTTAATGTCATCATTAACGGAGCTGGATGTTATCCTAGGAATGAGTAACCAAACAGAACTGCACTATCCAAATACTTACATCATCTTCATCATCGTCAGATTCTTCGCTATCCGCCAGAGACTCAGTCAGACTATTCCCTCCAAACTTGGCAGGGTCAGGTAACGAATTCATCCGAACCTGGACTTGGGTCTGTGTGGCTGGTGAAGATGTCGCCTTACCCAGTAATCTTGCCTCGAGTTTTGCCATCTTTGACGATTGGTCCGAATGATTTGAAGAATTTGAGAGATGTAAAATTAAGTCATCTGCCATTGCGTGGGACTGAATCCAGATATATTCTATGCTTGCTTAGAAGCTCATTAGACCTGTTATAAGCATGCCTAAAACCCAAAAGTCGAAATCCTCAATTCATGCCGATATATGAAGTGATTTTCCAGAAGAAGCATTCCGACCAAATATTGGTGAACTAATGATGGGTGCAGCAAAGACAAAATGTATTTCAGGAAATATTCGATGATTTGTATGTTCACGTGTGCTGACTGCTGAGAGAAAAGCAAGTATCCAACAAATTAGGGCTTGTGATTTCTGGAAATTTGCAGAGTTCAGCTCCTCGGGTGAAAGCCGAGGGATCCAAAGAAAAGAATGAGTCCAGAGGAACTAGAACAGAAAATTGTGAGTATAAAATAAAATAATTGTTTCGAGAATGATTTCAACATGTTTGGGTGGGATAAAATAAAAAGCACTAAAATGACAATTTTTCAACTTAAAATTTTATAAATGATTCCTAATGACTTAAGGAATCATTTTTTTTACTCACACGATCACATCTGCAGATGCATATATGTTATGCACGTGGGTCTTATTGTGCTGCAATGTGAGTGAAAGTGCAATGAAGTCGTGCGGTGGAAAGTACCTTATATCGATTTTATCGAGAGCTGACATCAATACTCTTGATACGATATCAAAGAGGTATTAGGCCACTAGGTGTTAGATGGACAATTGTATTCAAATAGTTCCATTTCTACTATGTTTTTCACGTTTTACACTAGTAAATTGCTACCTCCCCATTTTTTGAGGAGGAATTTTAAGCATTTCTTGTTGTTTGTGTATGATCGCACCAGGATTTGTTGGGTTAATAAATAAATCAGAAGTATTTTCAAAAATTTTGCAATTTTACCGTATGATTCATACTTAGCTTGGGCATTTCATAAAGTTTTTCGTTCTGATAATGAGGAAAATTTGTTAATCATTCTATGAGAACTTTTTGTTCTGAGAAATGGATCATTCATCAAACCTTTTGCCCTTACATTCTTGGACAAAATGGCATTGCGGAATGGAAAATAGAATTTTGTTGGAAATTACTCCTGCTATGATGTTTGATTTTAGGATTTCCTCCCACTTCTGGCCTGAAGTCGTTGCTACTGTTGTGTACCTGGTAAATCGTCTTCCCACTAAGGTTGAAACTCAAAACTCCTATCCGGATTACTCGTGGTTTGGATTACTGGGTATGTTTGGTTTGGTTTGGATTATGTCATCACACGACAAATTCCTTCCTCACTATACCGCCACGGTTATTTGGATGCTCTGTATTCGTGCATATTCCTAGAACTTGTCGCCCCAAACTAGATGTGTGTGCTCTAAAAAAATTGTAGAGTATAGGGTCAATCAGAAGGGGTATCGATACTATGACTCTGCCTCTAGACATGTTTACCACACTACACTGTGACTTTGTGAATCTGAGTTCTACTATGAGGTTACCCAATCTCGTGGGCAGGGGGAGGATGTGTTATATGACTAACTTGATTGGATCATACCCGTATCTAGACTTGATGATCTACAACTGCCTGTCTCACGCTCGCCCGTGCCTATGCCTACTGGTTTTCTCTCACCCGATATCTTCTCATATTATACCTACAGATGACTTTGATGCTTCTCCCAATGTATCTTTGCCAGGTCTACCTTCAGCAGAGCTGGAGCCGGTTCCAGAGGTGACAGGCCTAAGTCGCATCTTACCTCCTAGGATTACTCGTGGGATACCAGCCCTGAGGTTCTCTTCGGATCACATTTATGGCTCACAGCGGTATCCATTGGCAAATCTGTTTAGGGTGAGAGAGTCTGTCTCTGCCAAGGCATTTACCAAAACCTTGTATAGAGAGGATCTTCCCAGGAGTGTTGAGGAGGTCATGTTATCACTTAAGTGGAGGAAGGCTATGGAGACTGAGATGGCCGCTTTGGAGCAGAACCAGACGTGGGAGATATGTAGACTTCCTGATGGGAAGAAGATAGTGGGATATAAGTGGGTTTACCCTATCAAGAGGAGAGCTGATGACACTGTTACGAATTTAAGGCGAGACTGGTCGTTAAGGGATACACTCAGACATACAATATGGATTACTCGGAGATATTTTTCCCAGTTGCCAAAATTGACACAATCCGTATCATGTTCTCTATTGTAGCAAACAAGGAGTGACCCTTGTTTCAATATATTGTCAAGAATGCTTTCTTGCACGATGACTGAGAAGAGGAATTGTACATGAATGGACCTCCTAAATTTTCTCAGATGTTTCGATCCAGGGAGGCAGGGCGAAGCTACTGCAGCCAGGGGGCACTTCCCCCCCAAAAAAATCAAAAATATTTTTTTTGGAAAAAACATGATGTGGACTAGAGGGGAAAAACATGTTAGATATGAGATAAATACGGGAAGATTTAATCAAATCTTCCCCCATATTTTCCGAGATTACATTCCTATAATCTCGAAATTTACCCTAGATATCAAAACCGAAAAGGCTCGTCTATAAAGTTGTGATGATGTATATTGTAAAGAGTGTGAAAAATAGTTAATACAAAGAGAGGTCCTTTCTCCCGTGGACGTAGACTATGCCGAACCACATAAATACTTGTGTTAATCATGTTCTACATATCTAGATTTGTGTTCCTTCATGGTATCAGAGCAGTGAACGAATCTCGGTATCGCCATTTACCAATAGGAAAAAGTGTGTGAATGTGCGATGGCAGAAACGGCGACCGCTCTAGTAGAGGCAGCGAAGGACCTCGGTGAGCGAATTGCGACAGTCCTGCAAGAGAAGAACAACTTGTTAGTAGTGAAGGGAGAAGTACCAAAACAAGGGAATCAAGGGGATATAAAGCTTGTTGAAGTTCTTGATAATAAGAACTATTCGATTTGGAAACATCGGATGGAAAATGCACTTGGTGGCCGTGACCGGATCGGGCATATCACTGGGGAACCGGTGCCACCCAAGGAGGGGGAGCTCGGATTCCAGGCATGGTGGGAGTGGGATCTACAAATCTTCGATTGGATCACCACGAATATGGAGCAAGGAATCGCGAGGCAGTATCTTAACTTTCCCACATCTCGGGACTTAT
>JAOYMZ010000026.1:926630-944835 GCA_025802335.1 Pinguicula primuliflora | reverse complement strand
AAAAAATTAATCTCCAAAGGTAGTTGCTCCTTGATGATAGGCGAAGAGATGCGTTTTTGGAGGTGTGAGGAAATGTATGAAGAAAAGGGTGTATATATAGTAGGGGAGGGCAGAAATGGCCAAAGAAGGCCGCGCAGTTGCCAACTGCGCGGAACTTAATCCGCGCAGTTGGCTACTGCGCGGCAGGGCATTTCCGCAAAATCATTGCCCTGATAGGGCAAAGAATTTTTTTTTTCCTCAAATGTGAACAAGGGATCTAAATAAATCCAGGCATGCAGCTAGGGCTGATTATTTTGAAGTAATGATAAGTCAAGTCCACTAAGTGCGACAAATTTTGTTGAAATGTCATGTTTGTACATCATCTCTCGTGGTGTCCATTGGGGTGAGAGAGAGAGCTAACTTGATCATCGTGTCTCGGGAGTAAGCTCGGTCAGGGGGGTTAAGTCATCCGATGAGCCATGTGGCATGTCTGGAATAGAGGACAATCGTGTGTCATCCGTCAATAGCTGCGCAACGACAGATGGGTCCTGGCCTGACGGCATACCACCAACTGCATCGAAACTGACGGATGGTACAAGGTTTGAAACCAAAGAAGACGAAGGTAAGTGTGCAACATGTAAAGACGAAATAGGGATACCTGAGGAAGATGACACGATAGGTGCAGACTCTCCGTCAGAAGCTGTGCCAGGAGCTGTATCTGGGATATCCAGAAAACCCTCCTCATCAAATATGACATTGCGGGATATGTAAACACATTTAGTTATGGATTCATAGTATTTATATCCTTTGTGTTTAATGTTGTATCCCAAGAACACACATTTTTTTACTACGATACATAAACTTCGTTGTGTTATAGGGACGTAACAGAGGATAGCATGCACACCCAAAGAATCTAAATAGTGAGTAATCAAGGATTAGACCATAGAGCAACGAGGATGGACTATCATAATCAAGTAAAGGTGTAGGCAATCGATTAATGATATAATTAGCGGTAAACATAGCATCAGGCCAATAGGTGCGAGGCAGGTGTGCCCTAGACAACAGACATAGACTCATGTCTGCTAGATGACGATGTTTACATTCTGCTACTCCATTCTGTTGTGATGTGTGAGGGCAGGATATTCGGTGCATTATTCTGTGCTGTCAAGAAAAATTTAAACGTAGTAGACACGTACTCTCCACCACCATTATTTTGAAATTGTTTAATTTTTCTAGAAAACTGGTTTTCAACGAGTGCTTTGAAGTCAATAAAATATTTAAAGACGTCAGATTTATGAACAAACGGATATAACCACGAAAATTTCGAAAAATGATCAATAAATATGACATAATATCGAAACTCAGTATTGGACGATACAGAAGACGTCCATACAAAAGAATAAATCAAGTCTAACAGAAAACTAGAGTATCATTCAGACGAAGAAAATGGCAACTATTTATTTTTCCTTAATTGACATGCTTCACAAAAAGCTAGACAACTAGAACTTGAAACATGTAATTTATTAGTTTGAACTAAACGACTGACTATAAGAGCAGCAGAGTGACCTAATCGTTCATGCAAGTGATTAAATGATGTCTTTACACCAACCATACCCGTCAAAGCACATTTAAGATTAGCGGTATTCGACAGGCCACTGGATACAACCTATTGACACTAGGTCCCTGTAGGAGCGTCATCCCCGTTTTGTTGTCATTCACCATATAATCATATTTAGTCAATACAAAGAAGCAATTATTATCCCAATAAAAATTATAGACAGAAAGTAATTTGACAAATGCATTTGGACAATGAAAAATATTAGAAAGAACAAGAGGACCAGCTGGAGTTTTGACAAGTAAGTGAACCAGTATGCTGAATTTTCAGAGATTCTCCATTACCTACAGCCGCCTCGTTTCGTCTGGAGTAGTGTTCCTGCACAGAAAGATTAGTTAAGTCATTAGTGATATGATTATTTGCTCCGGAATCAGTAAACCACAACCCGTTATCAAGGGTAGTATTAGATTGAGCGGCCATAGCCATGAGCTCTGTAGGAGGATGTCGGTCTTGAAAAGTGTAGTCCATTCGATTGAAACAATCCAGGGCAGTATGCCGTGTGCCTCCACAAATTTGACAAAAGATTAGAGGGGACTGTTGGCGATTTGGGCCAAAAGAGCCCGGCCCACCAGCATTTCTTGCCAACTGATTTATTTGACTTGGGCCTCCTGTATTTGGGTAGATCTATTCTGGCAATACGACCCAACTCCTCCATTCGCGCGATATGTTCCACCCGCAGAAAAATCATCACCGCTTCTTCTCCAGCCACCGGACGAGTCATCGTTCCCTTGATATCGATGGTAACTGGTCGTGTTCCCATGAAATTGGCCAGAGTTAAAGCATCCTCGTCCCGAGTTTCTTCCTCCAAAGCGCCTGCCGCCTACAAATTGATCGTAACCGCCTCGGTAAAAACCGCGATATGGTTCTCCAGCAAGGTGCGGATCTCCGAATTCAAGGGTGTCTTTTGACGATCATAAGGAGATGACATCGGGGTTAGGCATTGCAGGAACTGTAATCAGCGATTCATAGGTCAGTAATTCTCCTTCGAAATCCTCCATAGAAAGACTGACCAATCTTCGGGCGAAGGAGATATGGGGTACAAACATTTGATACGCAGAGGATAGTCTGTCGCTGATATAATCTATCAGTTCATCGTCAGTGACATTTTGTCCAACATCGGACAACTCTGCACGAAGCAATTTTGCTGATTGGAGAAATGCAGTGCAGGTTTGATTTCCCTGCTTGAGGTCTGAAGTTTTCTCTTTAGATTCAACACCCTTGAGGCATTTTTGGGGGAATATCTACGGGATAATTTATCCCAGACGGCGAATGCACTCGTCAATCCGTAAGCGTCAAGGAGAACTTCAGCGGACAGTGAGTCATTGATGAAGGCAAGAACAAACTAGTCTTTTCTGCACCAATCTATAAACTCTTGATTGATTGGATCTGGAACGAGCTGCTTTGCATCCTTGGATTCTGCTGATGGTTGCAGAGTGGGGGCTGGACATGGCAAAATACCGTTTGCAATGGACATCAAGTCGTAGCTCTTCAAAACTGGTACGATTTGGGACATCTAGGACAGGTAATTGTTTGAGTCTAATTTAACAGAAATGATCTGGGACAGATTTGGATAAGAAAATGCTGTGGATGAAGTTGCTGCCATTTTGACTGAGCGTGTTGTTTGGTTTTCTTTTGCAAGAAACAGATTTGCTTTGAAGATGATACCCGGATGATGAATGAATTGGGATTGATTACACTTCATTACTTCAATCACAATTCTTGGCAAGACCCGATTGTTTACGCTACAATCGAGTTCAAGAGGATCAGATCTCTGAATCAAACACTCAATTCAGGATCGATGTACTGCGTGAACAAAGTAGCTCCCATACCATGAAATAAAAGTGAAGACTGCGGAAATGTAAGGCGCTTTTCTTGATTCATGTTCATCATTGTGTGCAACACTATATAGACTAGATTCTAGTGTCCTATATGGTATGAATTCTATACCATGTATAACTACAATCTTTCCTTTCTTAACTACAATTTTTACAGTCGTCAGATTCCTTGATGAGCTCCGTGAATTCCTCCTTGATTTGGTCGCTTTCCTTAACAGCTTATATGACCGCACAGGGTCCGTCTAACACTTTCTCAAACACTGCTCAAGAGTAAACAAATGGCTCACCGGGGTATCCAAGGGCACCAGTTCATTTAGTAGTGAAATGCAAGAACGAGTAAAGAAGTGGGAATCCACATATCCTAAAAAAAATCCTTGTCGACATAACATTCTAGATCGACCAACGACTCCCCAAATTAGAAGGGGTTGTGACTCAAGTAGGCCACGCCAAGTACACGAGGGGCACCTCGTGCCAAAGAGATCATAATCTGAAAAATATCGAGCTTTAAACACTTGGGATAGCAATGAACCTGGACTTGTAACAAGATGTCTCATTTTCATCCACGAAGTCCGTCCCTCCAATACCCCTATGAGTAACTTGTCATTTGTTAGTACATTATAATATTTGAGGATGAATTTGGCCAAATCACAATAAAGCATTATGATTTTGACTTATTGTGTACTAATTTTCTATCAGTGTGGAAGAAAAATATATTTATTTTAAAATTTAGTATTTATCCTTCAAGTTTGAGCACTAACCCCATCTCTTATCAATACATACCTTATCCTTTCCAATTTGTACCTCGCCTTCTGCAATTTTGTATTTGTTCATCATGCTCGGGTATCGCCTATTCCTGTATAATTTGATTTTTTTCATCAGGTTACCTCATTTTATACCTGCCAAAAAAAAGATTACCTCATTTTATATCGTCATCTTGAATATTTACGTCTAGGTAAAAATTTGTAAATTGAATTGTGTTGACTTTATGATAAACTTTAAAACATAGTATTCTGATGCTCGTTTATCTCTTTTGGATAATTTTTTTATTTGGTGTAGAAAAAAATATTTATACCCCACCGGTAGCCTATAGCAACCAACATCACTTGATTCACGAAAAAATGACACTAACTATATCAACAGTGACTTTGAAGAATCGATTACAACTTTAAAGCACATGATCACTAGGTAAATGTACTTTGATTTGCGTGTTATAAATATAGTATGACTTGAATCAATGAAGACTTGAAGCTGATGATATCTGCTCATATCGTCAATATGGTACCCGATTATTCGATTTGGTTAAACTGATTGAAATTTGGTATGATTGTTATATCCTACCCTCCCCAGACATTGCCTAAGGGAGATTTAATGGGCATGTTTGGTTTGGTTTGGTTATTCCTCATTTGTGTGCATTCAGATGTCTAATTTTTATTATTAATTATTTAAATTGATTTATTTTATTTATATAAATAAAATAATAAAAAATTGAAGGAGTGACTGGACATATGCCTAAGCATCCTCTAGGCCGCCCAACGCCTAGGGATCAACCATCGCTGTTTCAAACTATGATTGCACATAGCCCCGCCCTGAGTTTTTCAAAAATATGCCTATCGCTCCTCAAACAATATAAATTTTTGGGTACAAAATAATATGATATATGATTCCGTATGTTAATGTGTGTTGTGATCTAATAACTAATATCAATCTCTTGTAGTTGAACTTCTTTCTTAATATTTAATGTTCTTAAGATAATATTGATCTCATCTATTGAATCAAAATATTTGAAGATTGAGCCCGTAGTCATTTATTTAATACGATAATATTTTGCACCTGAAATTTGACTCCTAAACATATCATAATTCCTAGCAATTGTTACTTTTGGCCTTACCATCAATTTCTGTCATCTTGTGTAGATTTTAGCCTCAACACAAGAACAATACATAAATAAAAATAATATGAAGATGACAATGGGCCAAAAATCTCCATTGATCTTCTAAATTGTTACCGGCAGGTCCCCCATGCGCCGTCGCGATCTCACCGTCGGATCTCGGGTTCCGTGTTCGTGGAAAAGTGTGCTGCTTTTTCCGATGATGGGTACCTTTTTCTCCATCTCTCTCTATGATAGGACCTATGTAGGAAAATGCCGATCTCTATATTTTGTCTGTTTCGTATGATTTTCATCACCAACCCAATTCCCACATGGAACCAGTTGTAGATGAATCTTCAGAAAGCCCATAAAGGGGGATGATTGCTAGGCAAATAAGGCCAGGCAACAAAGCAAAACAATGCTCACATGATGAAATGACAGTGTGGCAAGAACTCAGACAGCAACTCCATGCAAACGCAGAGACTTAAACACGTGTTATTAAATGGGGAAAGCCTCGATTTTGAATTCCCCCCTGTAAAAAGATCACAAGGATCTGTATCTTTCCTCACAGATTGCATTTTTTATTTGAATTTTTAAGGGGTTGAAAAGGCAAGGAGCCTGCTGTTTTTTTTTTCCCGTCGGATTTGACCCTTAGTTGAACCCTAAAGTAGAGAATTAAGGGGGATCCAGAGTAATCGGTAGCAAAACAAATGACAAAAATGCAATCTTTTTGGCTTTCTTTACTTTGTTAGTGAAGTCTGTTTGTTATTTTGGCGCCTCTACATCTGTTCCGATCACCACGTGGTTGTTGCACTCGCCTCTATGCTGTGCCTGCCACCGCCCCGTAACTCTTTGACACCCAATTTTTCTATTGTGCTTTGTTCCACAGTTCTCTAATTTATACTGTGGGGAAAGTTGATATCTGCTCATTGATCTTTCAATTTCATGTTTTTGATTCATGGTCCATAGAGCATGACTAGCTCTTCCTCTTATTGATTATTTGGATTCAATTTGTTGTAATGGCTTCTTCTGTTCTGCGGTTCCGTAAGCTGTGTTTTCTAGAACCTGCAAAGTGTGAGGAAAAAGCTAAGAAGGTGAAGAAATCTGGGAAGAAAAGCCTTGAGAGTGATGATGATGATTATGTGTTTGAAGAAAAGCCCAAAAGGAAGCGGCAGAAGAGGATTATCAGATGTATAGATTCTTGTTGCTGGTTGATTGGATACTTATGCACAACTTGGTGGCTGATCCTGTTTATATATCACTGTTTGCCGGTCAATTTGCCTGGATTGCAATCACCGGAGCCGCCAGGTGAACGGCTGCGCCGCGAGGGCCTAACCGCCCTCCATCCCGTGGTTCTAGTCCCCGGAACCGTCACCGGCGGGCTTGAACTCTGGGAGGGCCGTGCTTGCTCCGAGGGACTTTTTAGGCACAGGCTATGGGGTGGCAGCTTCACTGAAATTTTCAAGAGGTTTGTATTTCAGAAGATCATTACATTGTTTATGTTTTTCAAGCCATTATATGTTCTACTGTATTTATGCTTCAAGAGTTATTATGTTTTGCATTTTACTAGTAATGCTATGGATTAGTAGTTGTAACTTGTAAGGGCGAGTGAGTGTACAAATTGTGTTCAGGGTTTCAGTACTGGTATTGCTCGATCAAATTTGTTTTACATTTTCTGATGGAACCTTAGGCCTAAGTGCTGGTTGGAGCATCTGTCTTTGGACAATGAAACGGGACTTGATCCACCCGGAATTCGTGTTCGGGCTGTGCCTGGGCTTGTGGCAGCAGACTATTTTGCTCCGGGATACTTTGTTTGGGCAATTCTGATTGAGAATTTGGCCCGCATTGGATATGAGGGGAAGAATATGTATATGGCTGCTTATGACTGGAGATTGTCCTTTCAGAACACTGAGGTTAACCTCTGTTGCATAACTGATTCTTGATTTTTTCTTACAACATTGAGCTTATTGTGATTCTTGCTGTTGGTTGAAACAGATAAGGGATCAAACGCTGAGTAGACTGAAGAGTCGGATCGAGCTGATGTACACTACAAATGGACAGAAGAAGGTGGTGGTGGTGCCACATTCCATGGGTGTGAACTATTTTCTCTACTTCATGAAGTGGGTGGAGGCGGCGCCTCCAATGGGCGGAGGTGGAGGCTCCGGCTGGTGTGCCAAACACATAAAGACGATAGTGGGCATTGGTCCGGCATTTCTTGGTGTTCCGAAATCTGTTGCCAGCATTCTATCGGCAGAGAGCAAAGATGTTGCTTTTATAAGGTTAAAAAAACACCTTAATGCTCCTACAGCTACTTTTTGTTTTATAGGTAATGTCGGGATTTCAATCCGTGGTCAGTGAGTGCAATTGTCATCCCATAACCACAATCCTCCTACAGTTATTAAGCCATATGTATGAACTGTGCTAACATATACTTCTTGCTCCTCTGTCATTGGCTTGCAGATCAATGGCTCCTGGTTTACTGGGATCGGAGTTTTTGGGGATTCAGACTTTGGAACATGTGATGAGAGTAACAAGAACATGGGACTCAGTGGTATCTCTATTGCCTAAAGGAGGAGAGGCCATATGGGGCGACTTGGATTCGTCTCCGGAAGAAGATCATGTTTGTGATTCAGCGGCAACAAGGCAGCAATTCAACAACAAGAGCAATCAAACCGACAACAGGAAAAGTTTTCAAGTTCAAGAGGCAACAAAGTACGGAAGGGTAGTCTCATTCAGGACAACAACATCCGAGGTACGTTTGTTTGGACCGTCCTTGCGTGATATAGATGCAATGAAAGAGTAGAGAAAGGGCTGTTCTGAGAAAGTTGTGCTTAATGTTTTATGTACAATAGAAAGAGAGCTCCACACAGAATACAAGTTCACCACAGTCAAATGGATCGTGTGGAAAAGTTTGGACGGAGTACGATAAGGTGAGTGATGAGACCCTCCGGAGAATTTCTGAGAACAAAGCATACACTATCAGCAACTATCTGGAGCTTCTAAGGTTAATTGCTCCAAGGATGATGAAAAGGGCTGAGGCTCATTTCTCTCATGGCTTGGCTGATGATCTGGATGATCCAAAATACCAACACTATAAATACTGGTCCAATCCACTGGAGATGAAGTAAGCAAAAAATCATATGTATTCACTTATTATGTACAACATTAAGAACACGAAGAATTCATTTCATTTGGAGATGATTCTTTGTAGGTTACCTGACGCTCCTGATATGGAAATCCACTGTCTGTATGGAGTTGGGATTCCAACAGAGAGGTCTTATGTATACAAAGTATCACAGACTGGGAGATGCAGGAACATTCCTCTCCAGATTGATAGCTCTGCTGATGGCGGCTCGAATGGCTGCTTGAAGGGCGGCGTATACTTCGTGGATGGAGATGAGACGGTAAGTACATTGAGCGCTGGTTTCATGTGTGCAAAAGGCTGGAGAGGAAAAACACGCTTCAATCCTTCAGGAAGTGCTACTTACATAAGAGAGTACAAGCACAAGGCACCGGCGAATCTGCTTGAAGGCCGAGGCGCAGAGAGTGGTGCTCATGTAGACATTATGGGGAACGTTGCCTTGATTGAGGATGTTCTGAAGGTGGCTGCCGGCGCATCAGGGGCGGAGCTCGGAGGAGACAGAATCTACTCCGATATCATGAAGATGTCAGAAAAGGTGAAAATTCAACTGTGATGACTGGAGAAGTTTCTATCCAGGGATGAGATCAGCTTAAGACAGCAACATAGAGCAATGTCTTGGTCATATAATTAACATGCTTCAGAAATCAACTGGAGGAACTTATCGATCAACACCGAGGTCAACCGAATAAAGTTTTTTTTGATATGAACTGCATAAAGGGCTTCCTCAGTCAATAATTTCCATGTGTCCACATTACCGATTTTATGTGTTATTTAGTTGTGTTAAGAGAACGAAAATAACTCGAGAAGACTTGAAATCAATAAGGGATTAGTAATTCACAATCGCAGGTAAGTTGATAAAAACCTATGTTCGAGCAGGGTGTATTCCATGTTCTAATGCTGCTGCTTAGACTGACACTATAGGAGAGCCCTAAGTGTTTTATAGACCGCACAACATTTTCTCGAAAACAAGCCTCCCCTAGGTACTCCTCTATACTTTGGTAGGAAAGAATACACTTGTTCACCCCCTTTGATTCTGAAAATGAAGAAAAAACTTGATGGATGGAGTTCAAAATTTTTTATCACAGGCAGGTAAATTAACTTTAATAAAATCAGTCCTCTATAGCATCCGAATACATCAGATAGCAACCATATCTCCACCAAAATCAATCATAAAACAATTGGAAAAAATCTTCTCCAACTTCTTCTGGCGAAGTGAAGAAGGAAAATCCAAACTTCACTGGAAATCATGAAAAGAAATCACTTCAAATCCAAACCGGGCAGGAGTCGCCCCAACACATGTCAAGAAACTCTCTTTGATATATTTCTTGTGACACCGTAGATAGAGAGCTCTAACAATCAAAGTGGAGAATGTCTACAGCTTAGCAGATGAAGTCAAAGTTATGAGCATCATTTCCAAAGGAGAAACGAGAAAATTGAAGCTATACCTCTCTCTCATGTACTAGTGCGTTCTTTCAATTGGCTGCTTAATTTACGAAACAGAGAAGTATGTAAGATGACTGCATTAAGGAGTCCACTGGATTTCAATATGGCCATAATCTTGTTTTCTGAAATTTGCACCTTCAACACAAAGGTGCTTCGGATTGTCGATGCGCGGAACCTTAGTGTGCATTCCCACAGGCCCTGAGCTTCTTGCCCTTAGCAGTTAGCCTACCTACCAAATCTGCGAAAATTACAAGCAGACAAAGCTAGATTATAGAAAACAAACAAACAAATTGAATTCCACGCAAGAAGAAAATAGAGCAGCATTCCTCTACAATTAAATAGAGTAGAGTATATTTTTAACCAAAGTTAATTTTTCCTGTGAGGACACATACTCACTCCTTGTGTACTTAGTTAAGTACGTAAGTAAAAACGACGTCGTTTTGACTTATGAGTATGTGTAGCATTTCTTTTAATTGTAGGACTAGAACATTGAAACAGAGGTGTTTTAGCTCAACAGATCAGTTCAGTAATACCTCAGAACTGGCAACTTTCATCTGTTTGCATTTTGATCTCCAATTCTTACGCGCCGTACCCGTTAATGCTTTGCATGTGGAAATGTACCTCCTAAAAAAACATTCTGTCAAAACCGATGACAACCAAAGTATCAGTGATTGTTTATAAAACATAAGATGCCAATTTCGAATATCATTCAACACTCTAATTCAGAGATCAGAACCAATTACCCTATATGGATTTCAAGCCTTGAAAGAAAACAGTACGACTCCAAAACACAACTGCAGGTATTTTACTCTTCAAGAAACAAAAAGCCAACAGGCCATTCTTTGAAAACGTTTATTGACCTCATTGCTTTGAAAACCCCGAGATAAACCTATCACATTCGCACAATTATAACACCAACTGGTTCCATAATTAAGTTCACAATTAAAGATTTGCTAGATTCACAAATAAAGATTTGGTAGAACCCTGCAAAATACAGTCATGAATCAGACAGGCAAGATAATCGTTCTAGCTGCACATACTTCCATATCACACCGCCAATAACACGTAAGAGACTTCCACACCCGCAAGTGAATTCTACAAAACCTAGAAACCCAAAATCACCATCCAAGAGTGAACTACCTCAGAATAAACGCATACACGATAAAACGAACTACGTCTAAGCTTCTAATGAGAGCGTATGAAATATCAAATGATACAAATATTTTAAAAACTCAGTTAACAAAAAAAATCTTTCATCAAATGAAAAGAGAATAACACAATAATATGCAAAGATAAGAGGTAAACTTCTTATTACCTCCCATGAAGTCCATCATCTGAACGCTAGTGCAAAAATAAGATAATAAAGGGGTGTGCATCTTTCCTCATGGCTGATAGTAGAGTAATGTCCGGCATGAAGGGAGGCGCTCCATCATGGAACTCAAGACTTGCCCCAACACCAAACCCTCACTGTCGCTTATCTTGTGATTCGGGTACTCTCTCACTCCTATACGTAGGCCCATACTTCCCATTCACTACTACTTCTTTCAGTCAAACATTAGATCAACTAAATTTTTATTTATATCAGAGTTTCGATGTGAAGCGTCATCAGAATAAACGCATACACGATAAAATGGATTATGTCTAAGCTTCTCAAGTATTTTTTTTGTGCTTCTCAAGTATGCTTTCAAAGTAAGTGAAGTCTTCTCACTCCTATGCGTAGGCAGATACTCCTCATCCACTACTACTACTCTCCAGTTAAACATCAGATCTACTAAAGCTTTATTTGCTCCAGAGTTTCGATGTGAAGCTTCATTAGAATAACAGCATACACGATGAAACGGATTACTTCTAAGCATCTGAAGTAACCTTTCAAAGTAAGTGAAGTCTCTGAACACAAAATTGTAGATCTTGTATTTGCCTGGAAGGCCAATACATTTATAAATGTATTCTTCCAATTTTATTTCGGCAGCATCCTTTCCGACTGAAAAATATACATATTAATATTAAAATATGTATAATATTTAAAAATAAATTAAGAAAATGAAAACAAAAACAAAAAATTAACAATTACCGCCAACCAACGCGTAGGTGACCCCTAATCCCTTGAACGCGATCTCACGCAAGTTACTAATCTCCTTTGATCTTCCGGCAGCATAGATGGTGACTTTTCCATAAAAATCCTCAGCCCTCATCGAGCCATGTAAACGAGAATGTAATCGGCCATGGTCCGATAAAGTCTTGTACATGTTTTCTGGTGTCAACAGTACTTCCCTCGCATGGCGCGCTGCGTCATCATTCAGCCAACCTGCTGGGACATGCACAATGTCCATGTCGACGAACGGTGGCTGACTCTGACCTAAAAGATCATAATTGAGGTACTTTTAAACCAATATTTCTTAAACTCATAAAGCATTGCCTGAAAGCAGGAAGGTAACTGGCGAAAAAATACAGGATGAGAAGTATGTATATATAGGCGATAAATTTTTTATAATACATAAAAATCAAATATTAAAGTGGACATCAGGTATTTTTTAAAATTTCAGAGCTTGTACTTGAAAGCAGCTGATCAGAACATAAAAATCGCTGAAAAGATAATCTATACGAGCACATCCTGGCAATGGAATAGGATCTGGAAACACCCCTGCGACCAAGAAGAGACTATACAATTAGAAGAGCTGGAACAATTACTGGTGCATGTACCGCCTCCTACTATGGACTCAGACAAATGGGAGTGGGTTCAAATAGCAGGTCACGCTACAAAATGTATGTACGAAATATTGATGCAGGAGGAGTGGGCCGAAAACAAAGCGTGCATACAAGCCAAGGAAGCATGGAATAAACTCATACCCACCAAAATAGCCAGTTTCACATGGAAAGTTAATAATTATAAACTTGATTCGTTTTTCCTTCGAAATCTGGAGTTAAGCACATACTGGTTTTGTTCAAGTCAAAAGAAATAAGGGAGTTTCTATCCTTCAAAATCAGAGATAACCATTCTCGTTTCCTTGGTATCACATAAGGCAAACACAGATTGATTTTTCTTTCAAACAAGGACTCACACAAATGACAAAAAGCTCAAGATAATTATGACATAATATTTCAAAAAAAAGTTGCATGGATAAGTTTTTTTCGTACCGTACTAACTTGAGTGTTACAACAAACACACTATGGGAAGGGGAGCCATGTAGATACTTCATGATCCCGATATCTCAGTAACTTGAACCATTCGAAAAATACTCAAATACTTTGTCTTATTTTTAAACTCTTCATAAATATTCAACTAGGTTATGAGTCCTGCAAAAATCAAATGAATTTCAGAAAAATAGACATTGAATTAATTTAAGAAAATGGATATTTAATTTAAGAACAATGTTCATAAGAAGAATGGTCGAATCAGGTTAATAACATTCAGAACTCACAATCATTCTAACAAATACAGATTATATTCAAAATATAATCGTTTATGTTCATTTATAATGTAGCCAGTTTTGCAAATTAATAGGACCCATATATCAACAAAACCTATTTATACATTAGGTATGCGCGCATATCCGATTTGCTTCAAAATACAAGTAACAAAAAAACTACCTTCGGCTTTGTGTGAGTAACGTTTTGAGACAGTGCCAGTGGCCGGTTAATCCTACCCATGGACAACCAAAATCGAAAACGGAGACTTCACAATACGGTGTAACAGAACCTAAATCGAAACCCTATCAACTTGAAAACCTATCTGCAAATGAAAAGGGAGACTGCCTGCAAAATTTATGTGCGACTAAGGTTCGAAGTTGATTTTAGGTGCATAACTGTAAAAGTCGATTTTGATTTTTGGGCGTAGAAGGTTTGAAGACCGTCAAAACCCGATGAAGTTGTAATTGAAGAAAAAAAGATTCACAAATATTTCAGTTAGTTTAAGTGGTGGTAAACTTGAACAAAACTTGAATATAATCTGCTCTTAGCAAGACGTTCGTTCTGCGTAAACGGACTAGACGGGGCCTTAGTTAACAACATTTCTATAAACTCGAGCGGAATGTAAAAATAGCATAACCAAATCCATAATAGGCATACTCCTCAGTGGACAAGGACGTCGGGACTGACGGGGCTCGAACCCGCAGCTTCCGCCTTGACAGGGCGGTGCTCTGACCGATGAACGTAAAACAAACAATCAACAAAGATCTAAACTATATGAACAAACCCACAACTATGCTTTCTTTAGAATGGTGGATTTGGTGGAGAGGGAAGCAACCTTCTCACCTTGCTGCTGGGAACTTCTCGGCCGCTGAGTACAAAAATGAAAGGTTTGGGTATCATAAAACTAGGGTTTGGGTATATATTACCGCAAAAACTCTGCTTTATTTTGGGCTTGGGCCGAAATATTTATTTTTTGGGTAAGGTTCATACTCTTCTGCACGTTAGGTCGGACTATGTTATGGGCTAGGTCTATGCACCAGCTTGGCACATAAGAGAAAATTCTCATTGACTTTTGGGTCTATCTTGATGGTAACTTGCTGATTTTATGTTTTCATTCTCTACACCGATGGCGGAATTAGAAAAAAAATTGGGGACTAATTTTTTTAAGGTAAAATGGTTAATTTTTTTTTAAAAAAATTGGGCTATCCTAAGGCCGGGCAAAAATGGACCCGGGCTGAAGCCCGGGCCCACCTAAGGGTAGATCCGCCCTTGCTCTACAACATGGTGTTCTTATTTCATCTATATTTTGTCGGAAATACAGGGCACACTGAATAATCATATGCCAAATCAGGGGCCAGCAACATCTGAGATCAACAACGTACCCACAACGCCCTCTTCATGTTCAGGTCTTACCAAGCCTAAATGCTACGGTGCCTCAAACGATATCCAGTTTGCGGACCAGTCTATTACAGCGAAAGGTGATGGATTTGATTCCTTGTTAGTTCGGAATTCATGATTTCGGAATTCGAACACAAAAATCCATTCCGTTCCGAATTTCTATTCGGAATACAAAACAGATTCCGAACCGATTCGAACACAAAAAAATAATTTCAGATCGGGATTGCGGAATTCGAAAAATTCGAAATTCGAAATTTCGGAAAATCCCGATCCGAATCCCCAGCCCTAATTTTGATGATGCATTATGTATACTCGGGTAATTTTTCGGACTCTTCATTTTGAACTTGATATCGAACAAGAGTAGTTCTTGTTCGTCCGTTTGCATATGGACTTTTTGTTCTGATACAAAAACTGTGCAGATACCTTAGGGTAGTCCTAACAAATAATTCATCAAAGAAAGAGCAATGTCGCTTATACACACTTTATTGACATCATTCATTGATATGGTGATGTGGCAACAACCACAGCCACATGTTATATTATTAAAAAAAGAAAAAGTTAAATAAACAAGTCTGGTACTGTACCCCATCACCCTCATGGCCCTCACCACTGTTTGCACCTTCAGCAATCGAATTATTACTTTGATCTTCAGAATCAACATTAGATTTACAACCAAGATGGGATTCTTCAGGTGCAGTGTCCTCACTATCTGAAGTTTCCTCCCACACAACAATCATATGAACATCAGAATAATGCCGTATCATTTGGGATATTCACGCTCCATGATCTAGTCATTGTAAGAGTTTTATGTGAGGTTATGGATAAAAAATACAGGTACAGACCCCCAAAACGGAATTACTTTTTAATCTTCCTTTTGAGACGCGCATCTGCATAATGCCAGAGAAATTTCCACATGGACTTTTTCCTATGATGTTGTTCTAGCACACACTAGTGTACTGAAAGCATATGAGATGTATTAGTGTAGTGAATTCGGGGCAATACTATTGGATTGGATGACACTACCTGGAGATTTTGCTACACAGTTCCAACAATGAACTAATGCCTTCATCATTGATGGAATATCCTTCATCAACAGAAGCGCTCTCTACCTTTCCACCTGAGACTCTCCATCGGGAAACAATATCTCCTATCATTTTCATCTACAAGTGATTAAGGAAAGCAAGAAACTACACAACATCTCAAATTAAAAATAATGCGAAGGACTGCGAAGTTACGATGGCTCAAGTAAATCAGACTATATCGGTCCGTGGAACAGTACTCAAAGATAAAAGGATACAGCAACCAATCTGGGATCTGGTCTTGCAAGAAGAGTGTTGGTATTTTGCCTCAACTCCAACGTGAAGTCAAAGAGGAGATCGTCTATCAGATGTGCTTTGTTTGAAAGAATTGAGACGAGGGAGTGAAAGGTTGGTTGGCTCATCTCACTTTCCTGAAATGGCATCAATAGTATTGCAATAATGCTCCAGATTGCGCTTTGAGCTTCTGGTTCGTCGGAGGCAAGTGGAAAAACATCAAATAGACACTGCAGAAAATTAAGATCTGGTAGCAAACCAAATTATCATAGGTCAGATATACTATAGTGGAGAGAAGAAAATCAGATATAACATGACTTGACTACCAAAACTAGGCTGAACAAAAAACCTTATACCCTAACCCGAAACCATAATAAAAATATTAAATTTTTCGGGTTTCGGGTTCCCTAAACCTGAATTTGAAACAAAAATGAAAAAAAAGAAAAAAAATCAAAAGTTGAAGAATATATATATATCCTTTTGCCTTATCCTACCTGATACCCGAACCCGATATCCTTTGGGTTTGGATATCGTCCCCAGAACTGTATCAATTTTAGGTACCCAATAACCCATATTAAGCCCTAATCAAAACTACAAATATTGGAACACCTTCTAATAACTGAGATGCTAAATCTGCTGACTCGGCGAGAATATTGGCGATCACCACAGCAGCTGTTACACAAGAGCTAGCAACCTGCAGTTTAGATTTATAGGTTGACACGAGAAAATTCTGTCATAGGATCTCCATTGCAATGAAGTTCACGTAACATTAGAATATCATAGTGGGACAATGAGTGTTCTTAAGGTAGTGATTTGATGGAATTAGTGGAGCATAAAAAGATAGTTATATACTGATTAGCAACACATATCCGCTAATGCACATTAAACTGGATAAACAAGAATCAAATTTGCATAAACGTATTCAATCTATAGATCAATATTAGACCAAGTGAGCTGCTTTTATTAACTCGCGATACAAGAAAAAACTCTAGCAACCTCAGCATACCTCAAATTTATCCGGATATTCAACCAGCTCCTTCAAAAGTTCCAAGAGACTCTTATTTAGACATACTTCTTGTGAATACTCATCCATACTGGAGAGAGCTTCAACGGCCCTAAGAATCATATCCAGCGCGGCATATCTGCTCCAGCATAACTCAAAGTTACGAGCATCACCATGGGATAGAAACAATTAGAAGTTAAAAGAATCATATTTTCCAAAAGGCAAGAAAAAAGTACAAGGGACATTTATGATGCAGCAGAGAGTTTGTATGACTATAACCAAACTTCAGTCAAGGGTCGGCATTAGAATTGTACGTCTAGATTTTGTTAATGGTCCACTTTCTTGCAGATGCCAATATGCCATTTGATTTTCTTACTTAGCAAATCAACACATCGGCAATCAACACAAATTATTTTCAAACTTATAGTTGTGACCTCCCATTTCAAATTGAAAGCATACATAAGCTCAAAAGGTTCAAGAAAATTACATTATTTCATCATAAAGTTCATTTACACAGAAACAATACCTAATACAACCCTACATGTTTCAATGAAGCAATATTGGCATTGGGTAGGGAAGCCAATGAAGCTATACCTTTCAGGTGCTCGTTCATCTTTTAATTTGTTCATTTCAAAAGCCAAGATTCCTACCAAAACTGATGAAAGATCCAACTTCAGCAGAGGCGGGAGAAGAATGTTGGCAACTTCACGTTGACTTTCTAAAACAGCCAACAGTAGACCTACAGCCTGAAAACATAAAAGATTAACTGGGGCCAACATGGAAGGAAGAAGTCAACCTTCCAATTTATATATACACGCAATCTGAAAAAAGACTCGAGGATAAACTACATAAATGATCGAGATAGGAATAGCTGACCTAAGTTTCTTTAAGAAGAAATGTAAAAGCTCTTAAAAAGCTGGTTATCCCGCACAAGGTCATTGGAGAATGATTAGTGCAAGCTGAATACTTGACCATTTATTGTTTTAATATTATGAGGTCCACTGCTGGCTTTGAAAAACAAAACTTCCAGGGATAGCCAAGGGGAGAAAATATGAGAATTCTACTTTGATGAAGAAAGAAAGTAAACTCGAGCCATTGAGCATGTCAACTTTAAGTTGTGGATTTACCTTCAATTTCACAAAATCCTACATATTCTTTCCAATTGAGTTTGCATTTCTGCAACATCAACTACTACTAATATT
>JAOYMZ010000026.1:901141-926530 GCA_025802335.1 Pinguicula primuliflora | reverse complement strand
GGATCCTAGATATTTGAAACTATCTTTCTGTTGGAGGGTCTGGTTCGCAATCATAACTTCCATACTACTTTCCTCCGTCTCATTGGCAAAATTGCATGCCATATAATCCGTCTTCGATCGACTCAATCAGAGGCCCTTAGCCTCCAATGTCTCTCTCAAACGTTCCAACTTAGCATTGATCTCCTCCTTCGTCTCAGTCACTAAGACAATATCGTCCGCAAACAACATACACCATGGTATTTCATCCTGTAGATCCTAAGAGAGTACATCCATAATTACTGCGAACAGAAACGGACTCAGTGCTGACTCTTGATGTAATCCTATATCCAATGAAAAATACTTTGTTTCTCCCACTGGGGTTCGCACACTAATCTTCGCACCCTCATACAGATCTTGTAATTAAAACTTAATTTTGTTAATTAATATACTTTATTTTTTGGTAGTTAATTAATATATTTTATTAGGGTTTAGGATTTAATATTTATAAAATTTAAAATTTAGGGTTTAATATTAATTATCATTTTACAGTTTAGCATTTTGGTTTATAGAGCAGGGTTTTAGTTTTTCGACGGCTTCCATTTTAAATACGATTTAACATTTAAGGTTTATAAAGTAAGATTTTAGTTTTTGGCAGTGAAGCAATCGTAATATTAATTATCATTTTTAAATACGATTTAACATTTAGAATTTATAAAATACAATTTAATATTTATGATTTATAGAGTAGAGTTTTAATTTTCCGGCGGCGAAACCGTCAAATATTAATTACCATTTCTAAATACGGTTTAATATGCAGAGTTTAGTGTTTGGGTTTTAGTTTTAGAACTTATGATTTATTGAGTTTAGTATTTTAATTTTTCTGTGGCAAAGGCGTAGTAATATTGATTATCATTTTGAAATAGGATTTAATATAGATTTATTGCATTTAAGTAACAGTCTAAATCTTTTTATATTCCACAGATAGAAAATTAATCTTTTTTTTAGCAAAACAGATAGAAAAATAATCTGAGCATCGACAAATTTGTCTTTATATCACGCCGGTTACTCCCTTTTGTTATTTAGCACTCACCGGTCTTTCAAATATCGGTGTCACGCACCGACCTTCTGGTAAGTGGTATCAATCCGCACCGCTCTCTGGAAGGCTAGTGTAATTAAGCACAAATAATCTGTGTCATTAGCATACACCGGTTTTCTGTAGGCCAGTGTCTACTCACACTGGTATTCCAAAAGCCGGTGTATTTTTCGGATCTACCGACTTTGTCGGAAATCTGGTTAAACCGGTTTCACTGCCCTACAGAAGGGTGGTGAGTGGCCTTTAAATGGCCCTCCATTTTCCCCCTATTTTTCACACCAAAACACAGAGTAAACGCATTCAAACAGCTTACAAAATACAGTAAGTATTTTTTTTTTCGAAAATCTCTAGTTATTATAATAATTGTTCCTTATTTCATTTTAATATTTAATGTAAAATTGGGTTTTCAGATTATAAGCTATAGTGGAGATGATAGCGGTTCACCCCGAAAAGGAAATTATGATTCTAATATGTTGTCGTGAGATCTAAATTTGATCCTGGTTGAAGTGTATCAACTCATACCACCATTTTACCAGGAAGATTATTTTCAACACCACATGAGTTTTAAAGGTGGGTGGACGTCGGGATGCAATTCTCCTATTGACGATGCATTTCTAGATCCACAAACGGATACAGAGGGCCACGACAGTGAATGTTATTGATTCAGAGCCCGATAGTAAAGATGATGACGAGGAAATGCGACTAGGTTCTTTCCCAGTCTCGGTTCCTGTACATCCTAGTTTAGATCAGATGTATCCAGGTCTAGTATTGGGTACCCAGTGACATCAACATGCCTATCCACAACAAACTGACACAGTGAATATTCCACCCTCGTTGGGCAGAAAGCGATAAGATAACGACATTGGTCTAATAGGGGTGTGCCAATTATTTCGGAATAAAACTCATGTACAGAATACTGTGCAAAAGTATCATGTTGTGCATTTGAAAAAAGAATTTATGGTATACAAGAGTGGACTCCCCTTCATATCCCAGACAAATGCTCCCAGACAAACTCATTTATTTTCGGGACAAGTAATCTGGATCGTCGGTTTTACATCCGATGGCCCAGATTAAAACAAGACTTTAAAATCACATCGGGGCAAAATCTCCAACTCTCCATACCTCCGCTGAAAACCCTCTCCACAATCGCGACCTCTCGTGGACCATCTTTATCATGGAAATCCTGATAGTTTCTGGCAATTTGATCATCTCTATTTGCGTTCTCATCTCTTTGGAATCTCATCCTGGCTTTCTGTGTTCTGATGCTTCTTCCCCCTCTCTTTTCATGCACCTGAGTCATTTTCTTGTTGGATTACCTTTGCTCCTGTTTATTGATTGCCATATCTCTCTTGATGGGTTATTTGTGGCAATTCGATGCCAAAAACATTATCTTAGAGCGTGTGGAACTTTGATGTTAGAAATTGGTTGTTTATTAGGTAAGTGACGAACAGGAGAACTCTTGTAGATTTGGCAGAACAAGTTTGGATGGTTGTCGCTGGAGGATGGTTGTCGTCAGAGGTTGTTGCTGGAGGATAGATCATGGCCCGTGGGTTATAGAGTTGGAGAGAATGATTTTGATTTTAAAGTCTTGGTTTAATGTGGGACGTGGGATTAAATCCAACGGTGTAAATTAATTGTCCCGGAAATAAATTGGTTTGTCTCGGTGTGTTTGTCAGGGATAAGAAGGGATCTCTACAAGAGTGATACCAAGAGATGGCTACTATGGTGCAAACATGTCAAGATTACATCATGCGCGTGGACTCTTAGTGTGCATTTCTTGAAAATTGGATGTAAGTGGGAATATTTCCACATCAGATATTCTCACACTTGTACTTCCAATATAGTGATTGAGTTTTATTGTAACTTGTCGAAGACTGTCGTTGCCAAAGAACTAGTCGGTCTTATTACCAAAAATTCAGGTAAGTATATTTTAAAAATAGTGTGAATTTTGTAATCTATTTTGTTCCTCATTGCAAATGTATTTTTGCAGGAGTTTCGGTGCACCACGTTCAACGTTTCATACAGGCAAAATTCGGGTATGAAGTGAAATATTCGAAAATTTGGTGGGCACTGCCACGTGCAATGGAGATGGTGCGGAACTTGGGCCTTTGCCATTAAAAATCTGCTCTTCTACCTCGCAGCCCTACAACATTGGAATACAAATAATGTTGTTAACTGGGCTCTTAGAGATATCCCCAATCCCACTGAAAATGAGCTGGTCTATGTGTTTTGGGGCTTGGGCCCCTGGATCGCAGGATATCAACATTGTCACCCGATCTTATCTATGGATGGTACGTATTTGTATTGTCCTTACAACCAAAAATTGCTTATTGTTGTAACGATTGATGTTAGTGGACATATATTGCCGATTGCATTTGTTTTGGTGAAAGAGGAGAGCAAGGCTGCGTGGTTTTGATTTCTTGAGAGATTGATAATGCACGTAACCAAAGACCGACCTAGCTGTCTCATTTCGAATAGAGGCACATGGTGTCTTAAGGCAATCCAAAAAAATTCAGCGTTCAATGGCAAGATTGGTCTGAATAGATATTGCATAAGGCATATCTGTTCAAATATTAACTCGCACTATAAGGATAAGGTGCTTGGGAGGTTTACGATAAGCAAGATTAAATTCTACAACCAGATGAACCTGATTCGCGCAAGGAACCCTGCTACATACAGATATCTGGCTAATATTGATCGGACTAAGTGGACACTCACATATAATGATGAGCCGTGTTGTGGTATCATGACAACGAATTAGGTTGAGTGCTCTAATGGAATCTTGAAGGGTGCATGCAGGCTTCACATCACCTCAATCGTTGCACAAATACAAAAAAGTTATATCAATTATTTTAAAGCACGACAGATGGATTGTGTGAGGATGAATTCAATGCTTAATGCTTGGAGTGACAAGGCGAGAGCATTTTATGAGAGGGGTACGAAGCGTGCACGGATGTATGTGGCCACACCTTATGAGAACATAGATGCGCCTACAAATTACATTGTTCAAGTTAAGACGCGAGGCTCACACGAGGATCATCACGTGGTACTAACCTCCTGTAGTTGTTCTTGCTGGAAGTGATCGTGGTTTGACATTCCAAGCTCGCACGCGATACTGGTTAGTATACCATTCAATACACTGAAAATCAGAAAATAAATGTAGTACTAAAAAATTTCACATGTAGGTTTGCCGCATATACCGCTAGAGCCCCTTATAATAGTGCTATCCAAAAATGACAATTCTAGAGCTGATGAAGAAGTATGAAAAGTCATTCCAACCGTGGGGTCCACAGATTGAGGTTCCAGTGCCACCATTTACACTTGTATAAAACCTTATCGTACTAGAAAGACGTCGCCCAGGTCCTAAACTTCCAAAAGAAAGACATCCGAACGAGCAAGATGAGGGAAAGAAGAAAAAATAAAGTCGGAAGAAACAACCCCTCCAGATATGCAAGATGACGGAAGTTACGACCCTCCATTTTGATGTATTTTTTATTTGCATGTATTTGTGAATTATAATTAATGAAATAATTTTATCAATGAACACATGTTACTAAACAATTTATTAGGCAAAAGCCAATACAACAATTGAAATTTCAAATTAAATGTTCCCACAGAATTTTCCAATAATAAAACTTCTCTAAATTCATAGTCTTCAGATTTTTATGCTTATTAGTAAACTTCGCTTCGCCGTCCACTATAAGTAAGTGAGTCGTTAGATCAATAAAGACATTATTTGCCTCCGTAAATGCTTTAACACGTAAATACTGTCTCTTCCACCATGCTAGCTGATCATTAACTTGATAATAATTTGGGGAATCAACGACAAAAGAGTTATAGGCCCTACTCCAATACCAGCGCACAAATTCAGGCCTAAATCTGGAAAGAGATACTTCACAACCGATGTAGTTCTCATCCCGCATAACAGGTTCCATTGCGAGATTTGTTGCTCCCTTTAATATAGGCATGCTCCAGTTGCTATTTTTGCCCCAGGCTGTCCAGCTTATGGTCGAATATTGGTTGTGTTGGTGGTATTTGAATGGTAAATTTGGTGTTTTATTTATAGACACATACATCGCCCTTCTGTAGAGCGGTGCAAATGGTGTCACCGAATTTTCAACAAGGTCAGTAGATCTGAACAATGCACCGGCCTTCGGAAAATCAATATTTTTATTCACCGACTTCGGAAGGCCAGTATTAGCTAATTACGCAGATTATCTGTGCTTAATAACACTTGCCTTTTAGATAGCAGTGCCGTTTGATACCATTTTTCGAAGGCCGGTGCGTGATACCATTTTTCGAAAGATTGATGAGTGCTAAAAAAAAAAAAAAGTAGCAGCGTAGTATAGTAAATTTGTCCTGGAGCTCCCATGTTTCGTGCTACTCTCCATTCCGTTGCACCCAGAGTTCGAGTCCACACACCGCTTGTTTTAGTTGAATTTAAAAATTGAAAACGGCGTACCTTCAGGACAGGTAGAATCCCATTCTTGGCAAAAACCTGCATTTCATTTTTTTTTTTGCGCAAAGGATGGCTGAATCCCAGGGGAATATCCTCAAATGGATGATAACGAAAATGAAAATTCCAGCAACATAATTAAAAGTCAATGGCTCTAATGCCATGATCAAATGAAGACAAATCTAGGTGAAGAAAGTTTCTGCTGTAGACTTCTAGTTGCAAAAATCTACTTCACCGGCCGGCAAGGCAAGACTGGGGAATTTCATATAATTGCCATTTTTTATAGCGTAGCTTAGCTGTGTCTGGGAGGGCATTTTGAATTTTTTTATAACTACTCGTAAGCTTTAACTTGCAGGGCCATTTTTTTTCTTCTACAGCTTTCAGCCCAATTGCAGCTCAAAATGGATCTCCGCTTACGATATATGTTGAGCGTCACGACACCCACCATTTTGCTGTTCTTGTTCTTCTCTTGCTTCAGCATTACTTCCACCGGTGATTGCTTCTATCCAGTTTTGGATCAATGGTTTACAATTATATCGTGGTTTGGCCAGCAATTTGAGTTTTTTTTCCTTGAAAATTTGCGGTTTATAGCATGAGAAATGAGTAAATTGGTATGATTTGGATGATGAAACAGTTGGGATCTTTGAGGGTTGGGGTGCCAGGAAGGCAGGCATGCGGGTTTAAGTTGTAAACAAAGAAAGCAAGTTATTTAAGCTGTTCTTAACCAAAAAAAGGTTCTTGTGTTTGTTATCTGATACTGGATGAAGTAATGTTGATATCATTTCGGAGCCTAGGTGGTAGGAATGGGTTTTTTATCTTGCTTCTTCGTGAATGGATGTACGTAAATGGATCTTGTACTCTGTTTGCTTTTCATTCTGGTTAAGCAATCGAAGGATGATTCGATCTAAGACTTAAATTATTAAGCAATCTACGAATTCATTCATTTTTTGCCAATAGATCCTCGATGTAAAAGGCTCGTGTTCGTAATTTTATGAAGTTTCTCGTGATGTATTAAATGAAGTTCTTTCCGTCCATTTTTTTTCTCTTTCAGAAGCATATGATCCACTTGATCCCAATGGAAATATCACCATAAAATGGGATGTCATCAGTTGGACAGCTGATGGCTATGTGGTATGTATGTGTGTCTTCTATTTTGTAGCTGGTTGTGGTTGGTTACTTCAATGAGCATATATTTCTCTTTTATTTCGAACATTGCAGGCCGTTGTGACTATATTCAACTTCCAACAATATCGCCATATTCAAGCACCAGGGTGGACATTGGGGTGGACTTGGGCAAAGAAAGAGGTTATATGGAGCATGCTCGGAGGTGAAGCTATAGATCAAGGAGATTGCTCGAGATTTAAGTTAAACATTCCGTATTGCTGTAGGAAAGATCCATCAGTTGTGGACTTATTGCCCGGAACACCTTACAACCAGCAAATTTCTAATTGTTGTAAAGGGGGCGTAATCAGTTCTTTGGGGCAAGATCCTGCCAATGCAGCTAGTTCTTTCCAACTCAGTGTTGGAGCCGCCGGAACCACCAACAAGACGGTTAAGGTTCCGAAGAACTTCACTTTGAAAGCACCTGGCCCCGGCTATACCTGTGGACCTGCAAAGATTGTAAAATCTACGAAATTTGTTTCACCAGATGGAAGGAGAGTGACTCAAGCAATGAGTAAGTTACTATTCTCTTGCTTGGATGCATTTTATTTAATTCATCGAGCAACTTATTACTTGGTACGAGTGTTGCTGATAGTCATCCCATCTCATACAATAAAATGAAACTGCTTTTTGTACGAATTACGAACTAATATAATCATCAAAGTTGAATCTGTTTTCATGTTTACCTTGTTCCAGTGACCTGGAATATTACGTGCACGTATTCACAGACCCTTGCTCAAAAAACTCCTACTTGTTGCGTGTCACTGTCTTCCTTCTATAATGATACCATAGTCAATTGCCCGACTTGCACTTGTGGATGCCAAAACCTTACTCAGCCTGGAAGCTGTGTGAAGTAAGTCTTTCCATTTCACTATCACTTTTTTCTCTGTTACATTTTTTTGTTTTCCCTGTGAATTTCTTACCGGCTTGGCTTTACTGCCTTCCATTCTTGCAGTCCAAATTCACCATATCTTGCATCCGTAGTTTCGGGAAATGGGAATAGTGGTGGTAACTTAGCTCCTCTGGTTCAATGCACTAGCCATATGTGCCCCGTTCGTGTCCATTGGCACGTGAAGGTAAATTACCAGGCCTATTGGCGCGTGAAGGTGACAATTACAAATTTCAATTACAGGATGAACTATACGTTATGGAACTTAGTTGTGCAACATCCCAACTTCGACAACCTGACCCAAGCATTCAGCTTCGACTACAAGTCACTGAATCCATATCAGAGCATAAGTGAGTATGAGTTGCAGTAGATAGGATTCGAAAGACTCGTCTGTTGATTTGTTGATTAGGTGGTGATGTTGTTTCCATTTTGTGATGGTTCTTTTCTCTTGGCAGATGATACTGCAATGCTCTGGGGTATCAAGTTCTACAATGATTTGCTCATGCAAGCAGGACCTCTCGGAAATGTACAGTCCGAGCTTTTATTCCAGAAGGACAAATCAACATTCACCTTGGACAAGGGCTGGGCATTCCCTAGAAGAGTCTATTTCAATGGTGACAACTGTGTCATGCCACCTCCGGATGCATATCCATCCCTACCAAACAGCAGTAGGCGTCGAACTATCTCGTCCCTCGTGGTACTGATTTTTCTGTTGGCATCAACAGCACTACATTTTGCATTTGCTTAAGAAACTTCCGTCATCAAAGTTCAAAGTTCCCATCTCGGGTATTGCTATCTGAAACTAGAGACAAGCTTCAAGAACGTGAAACGGTACCCATGTCTCTTTTTACCTACCAGCATGGGTTCAGGTGCACAATCTGAAGAAACTATATATGGTTATGCTTAACTTTACTGGTTGGTGATTTCTGTGCCATTTTGTTCCTCAGACGTGTAACATGTTTTTCAACTACAATATACTGTAATGTTCATATGTTTTTGAGATGATAGCTGTGTGATACAACTGTAATGAGAATAAGAACCAAGTTAATAGACTCAAGTTCCTATTATAAACGACCGTATATACTTGATTTCATTTGCCTGACTTACCACCTCATGAATACCAGTAGTGAATTTTTTTTTTGATAACGTAGGAAACTCTAATGAGGTAGGTAAACCCAACGTGCTACTGCAATAGCTAGCAAACCACGGTAGAGAAGTAAGCCATACTTGGAAAGTCATATGTGACAGGCTCATGTCGTTGAGAGGATTTGAATCCATGAACTTTGAGTACAATTGTTACTCTTAGCAAAACATCTACAAGGCACCGCTTATAGCACACCGCTAATACACCGTTTACACATGAACACACATACACCAATGTTGGTGTGTGTGTGCTCATGTGTGTAAGCAGTGCTTTTGCCGTGTCAAATAGGCGGTGCCGTCTAGAATCTCCCTACTCTTCGAACCACTAGGCCAATCACTCATTGATAATACCGGTAATGAATACTGACAAAATTTGTGATCCCCTTTCTCACAATAGAACAGCAAAACTGATTACAGAAGATAACAGGAGTGATGCAAAAACTCTGTATGAATGAGCAGAATTTGGAAGAAACGGGTAAGAATCAGGTGGTGGCAGCATACACTCATCCCCATTGAAATAGACTTTTCGAGGAAAAGCCCACCCTTGTTTGAAGGTGAAAGTGTTTTTATCCTTCTGAAGCAGTAACTCAGACTGGACATTGCCAAATTCCCCTGCTTCCATTAACAGGTCATTGTAGAACTTCATTCCATAAAACATCCCTGTGTCATCTGTCAGGTAAAGTAAACAGAAAGGTTGGCTTACAATGAACGGCCTCTTTAACTTCATGCTGCATAAATGAAGAAAACATACTGATAGAGCCATAGGAAACAACAGGTTTATAATCGAAGCTGAAAGCTTGAGTCACATTGTTGAGATTCGGGTGCTGGACGACGAGAGTCCACTGTGTGTAGTTCATCCGATAGTTGAAGTTGGTTATGGCCATCTTTACTCTCCAATAATCCTTGTAATTCACCTTCACATGCCAGTGAACTCGGACAGGACACATATGATGAGTGCACTGCAACAATGGTGAGTTGTCTTTTCTTGGAGTATTTAATCCCACAACGCTTACAAGCTTGGAGTCGCTCCTGTTAAGGAAGGTGATTACTATAAATTCTTGTCAAGTTTGGAGCTTGAAACTGTAAACAGAAGCTTACTTGATGCATTTATTTCTGTTTTCACATCCACAGGCACAAGAGGCACAAGGGGTGATTGTTTCGTTGTAGAAAGACGACAAGGAAACGCAGCAGGTGGGATGCTTCTGGGACAGAAACTGAGAATATGTGCACGTCACATTCCATGTCACTGGGAGGAAGTTCATGATGTTAAGAGAAGTCCAAATTTGCAAGGAAACAAGTTAACAGAAGGACGTCAAAGAGAGGGATTTGCCTCGTGGTTATGAGAATGACAATTGCACTCACATATCACGAAAAAACTAAGCATAGCTGGCTTACTCAGTGCCTGTGTTTTCCTCCGGCGATCAGGTGTCAGAAAGTTTGTTGGAGGCACAATCTTTGCAGGGCCACAAGTGTATCCGAATCCAGGGCCAAGTGTGAAATTCTGGGGCAGTTTCACGGTCTTATTCGAGGTCCCAGCTTGGCCAACGCTCACCTGGAACTGAGACACAGATGCTGATGTATCTTGCCCCCAAGCCGCCAACACTCCTCCTTTGCAGCAATTACTGATCTGCTGATTGTAAGGAACTCCTGGGAGCAAGTCCACCACAGTTGGGTTCTTCTTGCAACAATGTGGGATGTTGCCTTTGAACTTTGAGCAATCCCCTTGTTCTGTAGCCTGTGCACCCAACATGGACCAGATCACCTCCTTCTTATTCCATGTCCATCCGACCGTCCATCCGGGATTCATGATGTGGCGGTACATTTGGAAGTTGTTCATTGTCACGACAGCCTGAGAAAAACACAAACACAAAACATGTTCACTACACTAAACTACATGCATTTGCATGCGTGTGAGTGTTATGAGGAGAATCACTCACCACATATCCATCTGGTGTCCAAGACATGACGTCCCATTTGATGGTTATATTCCCATTTGGATCCAGAGGGTCATAGCAGGCTGAAAGAAGCAAGAAAAAAATGCGAACTTTACAAACTGAAACGAGCTGATGAAAGGATGGATACTGTAGTATAGTGTAAAAAAGACTTGGCTGGCCATTTACCTACTGAAGCAATAAACACAGATATAAAGGAAGCTGCAAGAATCAATCTCATTTTCCTGAGATCCAAGTGAGTGAAAGTCTGAAGATTTCTGTCCTGAGATTTTAAGAGACCACCATAGTCTTATGATTGTTTAGTAGATAAGATGCAATAGCTTCCACCTGCTGGCAGTTAGGTCTTGGATGGAAATGGGTACGTTGTCCAGTCACTTTTGCAGAGGATCTGTAATTGTTAGCGTGACTGTTTCTTGAAGCGAGGATCCAAGTTTTCTTTCACATTGGCAAGGCAATGATGATGACAAAAAGGAAGAGTTCTGCTTACCGGAATTTTGATCCATACACTCACTTAGTAAATCACTGCAAACTATGCTGTCCCTACGTGGTAATGTGTGATTGGTGTGGTAGGTGGGTTCACTTTTGTTTGGGCCCGCAGACCGTCCAATCCCATAATAACACGAACAGACTATATAGTATACAGTATTTTTCTCCCAGTATACTTCCCTCTTCCCTCGCTCTTTAACCTGGAATCACATGTTTGCGGATACGAGCTGTTTGCAAGCTGAACTATATTCTCAAAAACCTAATTTAATAATTAATATTCATGTAAATAGATTCGAAAGATTTCATTAAGTTTGATCTTTCAAAATTTAACATGATTTACAACAATTTGCGTGAATTTAGGAAACAATCTTACTTTTTATTTTTTATATTTCCCATGAATATTTCTCACTCCTTGTTCACGTCCTCTTCATAATCAGTTGTTTTCCGGAATTTTTTTTGTTTCAGGCAAGGCAACAAAAAAAATGGAGAGAGGAAGGAGAGCGCGGCGACAAGCTTATACGACGGAAAGAGATCATAGCCGGCGATACACGATCGATACGAAAGGGAAACAAGTCGTCGTCTATCATGAGACGCCTCTCACGCAAGATGTTCACTCCAACGAGCCCTGGATTCAGATCCATGGACGAAAGCAGAGGAGACCTCCGACACCTGAGATACGGAAGCAGGGGCGGTCCTGGAGATGGATCCCGATAGATCGACGAGCGCCAACTCTAACGAAGGGGGATGAAACCACACATAATCTCATCCGACGTATGCGTGATCAGTTAACCTCCTTCTTCTTCACCAACATTCCTCCTTCCTGGAATTCAAAACAAATGGGTGAATTCTTTAAGCACTTTGGTGTACTGGCGGACGTGTTCATTGCCAATAAGTTGGGTAAGAATGGCCAACGATTTGGCTTTGCGAGGTATGCTAAAGTTACAGATGCTGGTAAGATGGCGGCGGCGATGACCGGACAAATTTTGGAAGGGACTCGGATTCACGTCAATGTGGCCAGGTTTGGACAAGGGAGTAACTTCCACCGGGTACGACGCCCCCCGAACGCATCCAACAACCATTCTGCCAAATTGAATCCCAAAGCTCATGTCCGGGAGGGAACGAGTTATAAAGAGGCAGCCCACCCCCCGGCAACACCCGCACTGGCCACACCGGCGAATGTACCTGCGGAAAATGCAGATGCTTATTATACTGACCCGAAGGATAAGGAATGGCTCCGTGATTCACTTGTGGCAACAATGTTAGAAAAGGATCCGGCTGCTTTGCTAACTACTACTGCCAGATTCTATTCGGCTGGATTTACCGGAGCAATATTGCAAAAGATTCGGGGTGATATGGTGTTGATCACGAACTTAACGCCAGACCAGAGGTGCTCCTTATTGGAGATGGAGAAACAGAGTCCAAATGTCATTTTTTCTGATATTCAGTCATGGCATGAAGATCTAGAAATTGAAAGCCGAAGGGCTTGGATTCGAGTTATTGGCTTGCCTTTACATGCATTATCGTTATCTTTTCTCAATTGGTTTGGTTCACGGATGGGTAGAGTTTTAGAAATTGATGAAGCATCTGCTAAGCACGAAAATCTGCAATGGGGACGCATATTGATATCTTTGACAAGGCAACAAACATTAACAGGTATGCAGAAAATTATGATTGATTCGAAATTCTATGACATCATTGTAGAAGAGGAAGTTCCTGGTCTGTTTGTTGATTGCGAGCCTATTCTGCCAATTTTGGAGGGGGAAAAAGCTTCTCTGCATTCTCCGATGAACCAGATGGAAAACGGCTCGGTCAGGCCACCGGAAAACGCAACGAGTAAGTCTCCGGCATACTCATCTGGCTTTGACCTTAACGTATTATTCAAATCTCCCGATTATGTGCCGCAAATCTCTCCAACCGTGGAAGGAGAATCTTTGACTAACTTGAACTTGGGCGGATCTCAAGGAGCTGATGAGATTTTGAATGATCTCCCCATAGAAATTCGAAATGATTCAAATTTGGCCGAGCTGGCCCCACCTTCTAATCCCAGAATTACTCAAACGCGTCTCCAGCTGTCACCCATACCATTTGAGCTGTTACATAACGCGTTGCCCAATCTAGAAGCTCCACCAGTCCCTATATCTGAGAGACATCTAAGACGCTCGCGTATAGGCCACGGATCCAGGTCTAAAACTAATTTGATGCAGGCCGGCCCATTAGCTCGTATGCTCTGGCAAAAAACAGCAAGAAATAATCGCCAGATAAGAATGGAGAGATTAAAGCAAATAAGAAAACATCAGAGGCGACACTCTACCTCCAGATCCCTTCAAATGCAAGATCTCGTAGCAAGCACCTCAGAGCCCCCTGTATCTGAGACTATCACTCTGCCAACTCTTGAGATGCTGCAAGAAGAAGCTCATAAGCTAATTGACATTGGACAGCAGGCTGGTATACACATTACACCAGAATATAGTCAGCAGTTGATCAACATGGAGCTTCGGGATCACGAAGCCAACAGAACCTGATAACGTTGGACTTTAGACCTGGTGACTCAACTGTTATTAAAATGCGTCTATTGTCTCAGAATGTACGAGGTATTAGCGGTCCAAACAAAAGAAAGGAAATCCAAGATGCAGTGAGACGTTTTAATATCGAACTACTATGCTTGCAAGAAACGAAGTTAAGTGTAATTGACAAAGTAATATGTGAAAGATTCTGGAACTCACCTGATATTGGCTTTGCAGTTAAAGCAGCTGATGGACTATCTGGAGGCTTACTTACTGCCTGGCGACTTGATGCCTTCACCCTAATATCTCAGAAGGATGAAGAAGGATTTATGGAGGTTAATGGATATTGGGGCAGGGACAGGGTAGAGGTTAGAATCATTAATATCTATGCTCCCTGTTCAGTTGCTGGTAAGAGGAGATTGTGGAATACGCTTATACATCATATGCAACAATATCCGAATGCTACTTGGTGTTTATGTGGTGACTACAATGCGGTTAGAACTGAGGACGAGAGGAAGGGCTTGTCAGCTTGCTCTACTCGAGAAATGCATGACTTTAACAGATTTATCAATGATGCGGGTTTGGTGGATTTACCCCTACAGCTTCGAAAATTCACTTGGTATCAACCGGGTGGACCAAGTGCTAGTAGACTTGATCGTTTTCTGATGTCTGGTAGCTGGATAAATAAATGGACTTCTTTAACTCAATCAGCACTAGAGAGGCGATTTTCTGACCATGTCCCTATCATATTAATCAACGAAACGGTGGATTGGGGGCCTAAACCTTTTAAGGTACTAGATGCATGGTATTCACATTCAGCTTTTGAGCAATTTGTTCGGGATTCTTGGGAACAGACTTCAGCGATTGGTTATCCTGGCTACATTGTCCACCAAAGACTGAAGCAGCTAAAGGGGTTCTTAAAGGACTGGAACAGAGATATATTTGGAGACTTAACTGCCCAGATGCAAGCGGCCACTGAGAAAATGAAAATGTTGGACCTAAAATTGGAGACATCAGCACTAAACCAGCAAGAACTTGATGAGAGGAAGGAGGCTTATGAGGACTTAAAAAGATACTCCAAAAGGCAATCCAATTTGACCTTTCAGAAATCCAGAAATAGATGGCTGAAGGAGGGAGATGCTAGCACAAAATATTTCCATGCTTGTCTCAAGAATAACAGAGCGAGAAATACAATCCATGGTATGGTTATTGATGGTGAGTGGAATGCTGGGGTGGAGGCAGTCAAGAAACATATTCATGAAGCTTTTGCAAATCACTATGGCCCTACAACTGAATGTAAACCTGCAGTGACATGGAACCTCTCACGTCGATTGAGTGCTTCTGATAATTTTAGTTTAACAAGTCCATTTACAGCAGAAGAAGTTGAGGCTGCTGTACAAAGCTGTGGTAGCTCTAAAAGTCCAGGACCTGACGGCTTCAACTTCAGGTTTATTAAACAATTCTGGCCCATCCTCAAAGACGATGTTCTAGCTTATTTGGAGGAATTTTGGACAACCGGAAAACTAGTAAAAGGTATTAATTCTACTCTGGTTTCTCTGGCTCCTAAAGTTTCTAACCCGCACTCTATCTCGGACTTTCGTCCCATCTCTATGGTTACCAGTCTTTATAAGATACTATCTAAAGTATTGGCAGCACGGCTGCGAACTATACTTCCCAAATTGATATCTAAGAATCAGACAGGGTTTGTACCGGGAAGACAAATTCTAGATAGTATCTTGCTAGCTAATGAGATCGTTCACGATGCAAAAATTAGAAGAAGGAAATGCTCTCTCTTTCGAGTGGATTTTCAAAAAGCCTTTGACAGTGTTCATTGGAGCTACTTATGGAAATTAATGAAGGCTATGGGATTCAGTGAGATATGGATTAAATGGATGCAGGGCTGCATCACTACAGCACATATGTCCATTACAGTTAATGGAAGTACGTGTGGGGAGTTCAAAATGGGAAGAGGGCTACGTCAGGGCTGCTCCTTATCACCTCTATTATTTGCAATTGCTGCTGAAGGACTTGATTATTTCATTGCTAAGATGACAGCTCTTGGTCATTTGGAAGGTTATAAGATTGGAGTTATGAATAAGGTGGTGACACATCAACAATTCGCAGATGACACTATCCTAGTTGGCAATGGGAGTCTGACTGACATTATCGCCTACAAACGAATTCTACGGCTATTTGAACTTTGTTCAGGGCTACGTATCAATTTCCAAAAGAGTAAATTATTCACCATCAATATTGATAGTGAAGGAGCTACAAATATGGCTGCCACCCTCAATTGCAAACTGGATTCTATACCCTTTAAATATCTTGGTGTTCGAGTTGGTGCAAGTCCAAGGAAAGTGAGCACATGGAAACCAGTAATGGACCTAGTTGAGAACAGATTACAAGGGTGGGAGAAGCATTATGTCTCCTTCGGGGGCAGAATCATCTTACTAAAAACCGTTCTATCAAGTATACCATGCTATTACTTGTCCTTATACAAAGCTCCTATGACTGTGCTATCAAAAATCAGAAGTCTAATGCGCAAGTTCTTATGGGGTGAAAAGCTGATTGGCCGGAGGAAGATATCGTGGATATCATGGGACAAAATATGTTATCCAATGCAAGCAGGTGGACTTGGTATTCGGAACTTAGCTGAGTTTAACACAGCTTTAATGGCTAAGTGGGGATTTCGAATTTTAAGAGAAGAGGAGCCTTTGTGGTGTGAGGTTCTCAGTTCTCTCTACGGGCATTCAGAAATGAGCAGATATCAACAGGCCAGCAACAACTACAGAGCATCAATATTTTGGAAATCACTCACAGATATCTTATCTAGTCAATGGTTTCAACAACTACTTCGCAGACAGGTTGGTAATGGAGCTACAACACTGTTTTGGGAGGATCTATGGCTTGGACAGGAAGCCTTCGCTACTCAATTCCCTCACTTATACCACGCTACGGGTGACAAGCACATTACCATAGCTAGAAAACGATTGGCCAATACCTGGAATTGGACGTGGATTAGTCCTTGCAACGATGTCGAGATATTGGAATTTGCTGAGCTACTCCAGATACTGGACACTTCCTCCCTTCCTACACTTGAGAAGGATCAATGGATCTGGATGGGCTCTCCTACAGGGAATTATGTCACTAAACAAATCTATGAACTGAGGATGAAACAAATATGGGAACAACAGCTTCCTAATTCGAACGCTAAGGTTGCTTGGAATAGAGTACTACCTCTCAAAATAAGTGGCTTTACTTGGCGTCTCATCCAGAATCGAATCCCAACTCGAGACAATCTGGCACATCGGGGCGTCCAAATTCCGGACTTAGGTTGTCCGTTTTGCTCTTTGGTTCCTGAGACCACGCAGCATCTATTTCAGCAATGCACAGTAACTAATATGTTATGGAGAGCGGTTGAAATTTGGCTGACAATCCACATACCTATATCTCTGGAACTCCCAATTCTGCTGCGCGGAACACCAACTACCTGGAATGCAGGTTTGACAGCGAAGGTATGGAACTCGATCTGTCAAGTGGCCCTCTGGAAAATATGGCAATGGCGCAATGAAGTTGTTTTCTCAAATAGGTTGTGGCGAGTTGACGACATCCTGGAGAGACTGCAAATGCAGCTGTGGCAGATATTCCAATCGAAGAAAATGCTTCACAATTATGTAGCATTTGGACAATGGTGCACGAATCCATCGGATTGTATAGCGAACTGAGTGTCGATCGAATGTAACCGAGCTGAACCCTAATCTGAATTGGGAAGAAACGCCAATCCAGGTTTAGGGGCTGAACGGCAAATATGGCCGGGTCTTGTACCATACTGTAAATAATAAATACACAGTTTATTTACCAAAAAAAAGGCATGTTCCTACTCTTAGGCCATTTAATTTTGCAGCTAGATCCACGGGATTAGTACCTGGTGCGAAGCGTATGAAGCCAAATAGCTTGCCTTGAAATTTCATTCTATGTTGTGCGTGCACATCTCTCAATTGTCCGTATTCAGCGAAGAAATCCCGCATTTCTGCTTCAGTCCATTCAGGGGGCAAATTGGTAAAATACAACGAGATTGTGTTCGATCGCAGTTTCTGAATGAAAGGCCGTAACTGTTTTTGAGCGGCTGCCCCTGCGTTACCAGCTCCCAAGTTCGTCTTCCCTCGTTGCCGATTCACAGTTTCCCAGCCCAGTTCAGAGTTGAGCTCAGTAGGTTCTGATGCATTGCCGGCAACATCGGTTGGTTTGGTGGAGTTGTTGACAATTTGCAGATGGGCATCACTGGATGAGGCCATTGTTGGGTTGGCGCCGGCCGTCTGGCCTCGCGTGGGGCGCGCGCCTTCAATTTACAGTTCAAGGGTTGTGTGTTACAGTGACATTTCGCGCGCGTGGAGCGCGTTCGTTTCCAAGTCAGTTCCCGATTGAGAGCTATTGTTGAGAGTTCAGTCCCTGTTAAAGTAAACTGTGTTTGAATCAGTATACCGTATGAATCTTAGCATCTTTTGTGCCAACAAATGAACAGACAAAGGTAATACAACTGTAAGCCATATTTACTATCGGTCTGGTGATGTCGATATGCCGAAGAAATATGTATGATACTCCTAGGACAAATCTGGTATCAATCATGTTCATCATAAGACTAGTGCTGCTTGGAGTGAAAAAGAATACTGTCACCATGCAGTTATTCATGAGCCACCATCTGTTGGGCTGCCTAAAGGAGCTGCTAAGTTCAATACAATGTTTTCTGAAGCTGCAATCTGCTCAAAAAGCACTCTGATGCGTTTACGCCATAAAGAAAATACAATAATCAAGTATCTCCTCCTCATTTTGCCCATTGCCACATGATATTGCATCCTTGTTTCAGAAAGCAAGGTTGATGAATCAGCAAAATTTTGCTGCAGTTGTTCTTCATAGAAAGGTTGATCCTCCACCAGGATCCATGACCGGCGTGTTTTGCCAGTATAATTCTGGAAAATCTTCTTCTCCGGACTCCAACGTCTAGACTATATGAGACCGATAATCTGGACCATTAGATTAAATTGTGGCACAATAATCGATGCAAATCCAATGACCAAGATTACTAGTCTGGACTATTGTCATTTAGTCGGCACGTAGTAGTCTGTATAATAAAGGCTCTCGTATAATTCTATAGTTTCCTTTACATGCATCGAAGAAGATTGCAGTACCATCTCAAAGCAGTCCATTATCCGAATCCCACAAGGAAGAATCTGATGGAAAGACCAGGATCATTCGCTTGACACCGGAGGCGGTATATAATCAGCATCCTTCAGGTTGGAGGACAAATGCTTCAACAATTGATATATCTCACCACACTGGGAATGCTTTTTATCTCTGGACATAAAATAGCTACATTTACCGGAAATATCAATCCAACTGCAACCCACTTCTTTTGTAAGACCCCTTTGCAGCATTTCTTTCCTCGCACTCTTCACATTCTCCCAGTTTCCTTCTTCTGCGTGTATGTTAGAAAGGAGAACCTGATAACCAGTATTCTTATCACCCCCCTCCATTTCAAGTAATTTATCAGCAACAGCTTTTCCCAATTCGAACTCTTTATGGATTTTGCAGGCAGCAAGTAATGATCCCCAGGTTCCTAAAATACTACCACCTTCTGTCCCCAACTTTTGGGCGAACTCGTATGCTTCAGCCAACCTCCCAACTCTTCCCAACATGTCGACAACACAGGCATAATGCTCCGTTGAGGGTGATATCCCATGTTCAGTCTCCATGGATTCGAAGATTTCGAGGCCTTCATTAACTAAACCTGTGTAACTGCAAGCAGATAGGACCGCTACAAAGGTTATAGCATCAGGTTCAACACCAGTTACCTTCATATTATAAAACAGTGCTATAGCTTTCTCGCCCATACCATGTTGGCCATAACCCAATATCATATTGGTGTAGGTTACCGAGTTCTTTTCCAAGGATTTACCAAACACTCTTTCAGCATAAACAATTGAACCTGTTTTTGAGTACATATCAACCAAGGCGGAGCTCACAAAGAGATTTATGTCCAAAGAATTGCGAACAGCAAAGCAATGGAACCGCTTTCCGAGAGCAATGCTTCCTGATTGACTGCACACGGGAAGAAGTGAAGCTAATGTGACAGCATTGGGCATGATATTCTGCTGCACCATATGCTGAAAGATACCGAAAGCTTCTTCAGCTAATCCATTTTGACTACTCCCAGAAATGATTGCGTTCCATACAGCAAGATCCTTGCTATATTTGCAAGTCCTTTCGAAGATGGTTTGAGCAGCTTCCATCAAACCAGACTTTGCATACATATCTATGAGATAGCTCTCCACGCCACTTAACTGAATCCCATGCCTGATCAGATAAGCATGGGCCTCTTTACCTATTTTCTTATTTCTAAGGTTTGATGCTAATGTAAGTATGCCGGTGATTGTCACATCATCGGCAGCAACTCTCAGTTTTTGCATCTCGTATGCTAGCATCAATGCTTCGTCGTCCAAACCTTTCTGCACAAGAGCACAAATTATCGTGTTCCAGGACACAACATCTCTTTCCTGCATTTCACTGAAAACTCTGAATGAATCTCCAATAGAGTTGCACTTTGAATACAAAGCCATAATTGCATTAAGCAGAGTAGCAGAAGAAATCGAGGAATTCTTTATTACACAGGTATGTAATTGCTGAGCAACATCCAGATTTTGCAACTCTGAAGCTGCAGTTATAGCTGAAAGAAAAGTTACATCGTCTATACTGCCATTGTCCTCTGCTTCTAGTGCCTCACAGAAAAGTTCGAGGGCAAGTACCGAAAAATTATTCAAAACATAGCCGCCGATCATAGTATTCCAAACATGTGCATTCTTCTCCAAGCAATTGTCAAATATCTTCCTAGCATTCTCAACGCATCCAAGCTCTGAATACATAGTAATGGCAGAACTCACAAGAAACAAATCACTGACATAGTCCTCACCTAATTTTGCTACCATACCGTAAATCATGTTAGCAGTTGCGATTAGCCCTAAACCAGAAACGGCAGGGAAAACATTTACAAAGCTGACAGCAGTTGGTCTAAGACCCGTTCTCATCATCATTACCAATACTTCAATAGCCTCGATATATCTACCCGAGTTTAATTTCCAAGATATCATAGTATTCCATGCAACCACATTGCGTTTACGCATTGTCCTGAACACCCTCTCCACCAAATCGCCCCCCGAGCTCAAAAGACAAGTAGCATACATATTCAGTAAAGAATTGTATACAATCCTACCATGATACACATCCGAACGCAAAAGATGGCAGTGCAGTGCTTTACCTATTATCAGCTGCTTCGTCTGTGCACATGCTTTCAGTACTGATGAGTAAGTGTAAGAATCGCATTTTTGTCCATCAGAGGACTTGATACTGTAGAACATGCGTGAATACAAGGCTATTGCTTCGTGGGGCATGTCATTGCAAATGCAGCCAATGATAAGAGTGTTCCACAGAACCGTGGTGGGCTTGGGAATTGTGTCGAACAGCTGCCGTGCAAGCTCGACCTGTCCTTTCTGGCATAGCTGACTCAGGCGAAAACGGATAGTCTTTGCTTTGGGAGGCCAAGCTTGGTTCGTGTCTCGCGAAGTACTTGCCTCCTGCAGGCTGAGCTGCGGCGGCGAAGAGGCGAAGGTGGCTGATTGAATTCTTGTCGCGTAGCATTTGTGGTGGTGATTTTGCGGGATGGCGGATGAGGCCACGGGAGTCAGCAGCGATGAAGAAGGCATCGCCACGCGCATCATCTATTTTTTCTCTGAATAATACAAAAGTTCGTATTTCGAATGCAAATTCGCAGGTGGGCCCGGAAGAATGGGCCTATCCCTACAACCGGCCCATGCCTGACCAAATAAAGCTTGAATTTTTTTATGCTCCGCTAGTGGCAGGGGCGAACCTAGGATCCAATTTCATCCCGGCTGGACCTTGAACAATCATAGGGTTGGCCAGCCCGGGACCGTCGATATATAGTTTCGCCATTGGTTAGTGGGTCATTTTTATAAATTGACATACATCGCTCATTCTAAAGGCCGGTATTAATGTTACGCACTAGTATTACATAGACAAGTATTAATAAACACCGACTTTTGAAAAACCGATGCATTTTACAAGGCTTAATTATGATAATTAGAAAGCATTGGCCTACGCAAGAGCAGTGGGAAAATACTGATTTTTTGAAGGCTAGTACTTTTGTAGCTTTGACTGGTAAAACAAATTCGAATCTGTCGGGTTTTTGGGAAGCCCAGTAGGAATACCACCGCCCTTTGGAAGTAGAGAGAGGCATCCAGGCAGGCGGGCTAAAACTTGCCCGCCCATTTTCAAAAACGGTCTGTGTTTGCCTGGACCGGACCGGACCGTTTTCGAAAACGGGCGGGCTGAAGACCGCCTATTTTTTTTCAGCCCGGTCCGGGCCGTTTTTAACGAGCGAAAATGGGCTTAGCCCATTTCCATCCGTTTTTATTAAAATAATTAATTTAATCGTTTAACCCATTTTACCTGTTTTATTTTAACCCGTTTTACTCGTATCTGCCCATTTATTTAAATAAAAATATTTAATTATAAATACAGGTTATACAGATCTCATCCGTATCCGCCCGTTTTCAATTTTAAAAAATCGGACCGCCTGTTTTGTTAAACGGTTAAAGCCCGGACCGCCCGTTTTTGAAATCCAAACCACCCGTATCCGTCCGTTTTCGAAAAATAGACTAAACGGTCTGGGCTAAATGGGTCCGGTCCGGGCGGAAACCCGTTTAGTCTAGACCGTTTGTCTCTCTCTATTTGGAAGGACGGCGAGTGGCCTATATATGGCATCCCACCATTTCCTTATTCTATACCCACTAAACACAGTGTTTTCATTTAGTGCACAAATTCGAGTGGAAGCATCATTCTTTAGTAGAGATTATATTAAGTGTTATATTTGTTTAATTTAATTATGAATATTTACTCTTAATTTAATTATATTATTTATTCCAACTTATTTTTTCAAATTATGAACTATATAGAAGATGATAGTGTTCCTCCAGACAAAGGGATGATGATTCTAATATGTTTCCATGGGATATAAATTTGACGCCACAATTTTACATTGGTGAAGATTATCAACACCCACCATAATTTTATACGGGTGAAGATTATCAATACCAAATCAGATTAGATGGTGGGTAGACGCCACCATACAGTTCATCGTCTGATACTACATTTGTAGATCCACAGACTGATACGGAGGGGCCACTTGCAGTGGATGCTCTTGACTCTGAGCCAGATAGTGAATAAGATAGTGAGGATATGCGCTCAGTCTCAGTACGTCCTCGGATAGATCAGATGTATTTAAGCCCGATAATGAATATTCAGTGGCATTAAGATGCATATCCTTAACTAGGTGGCTCAAGGCTATTCTCCCATGATTGAGCACTATTTGTCATGATGGCGACATTGGTGTTATAGTGGTGAGCAATTATTTAGGAATAAATCTCATTTACAACATGTTATGCAAAAGCATCATATTATGCACGCAAAATGAGAATTTGCGATGGAAAATAGTGATAACAAGCGATGACTAGTACGGTGCAATCATGCAAGAGCATCTTATTTGCATGGACTCTTAGTGCGGATTTCAAGAATATTGATTGCAAGTGGGAAATGTTCCACATTGGATCAACGCACACTTGTCTAGCGAGTTTAGTTACTGAGTTACATTGCAACCTTACAAAGACCATCATCGCCCACGAACTAGTTGGGTTCATCAACAAAAATCCAGGTGCGGTACACTTGAATAATATTGTTATTTTGTTGAACATTCTAATAATTATTTTTAGACTTTCCTGTGCATCATGTTCAACAGTTGATACTGTCGAAATATTTTTTTGAAGTAAACTATTCGAAAGTTTGGTTTTCACACAATGTGCAACTGAGGTGATGCACATCAAAAATTTACTCGCCTACCTCGCAGCCCTGAAGTGCTAGAATCCCGATAATATTGTTGAGTGGGCTCTTCGGAATACCCCTAATCCTACTAAAACAAAGCTGAACTATGTGTTCTGGACTTTTGGCCCGTGCATTGCAGGATACCAACATTGTAGGATGGTTCTGTCTATGGATGACACGCATCTCTATTGTGAGAACAACCAAAAATTTCTTGTTGATGTAACATTAGATGTTAGTGGACATATTTTACCAACCACAATTGTGTTGGTGGACGAAGAGGGCAGTATTCAAGGTTTTGATTTCTGGAGAGATTGGCAAGACACGTGATCAAAGACAGGCCCAACTGTATCGTTCTAGGCAAAGGTGCATGGTGCCCAAAATCAATTAAACAAATTATGGCTTTCAATGGTGAGATAGGTATGAATAGATATTGCTTGCGACATATTTGTTCAAATTTAAATGAGAGATATAAGGATAAAGTGCTCAAAGAAATGGTGTGGCTAGTAGGTTCACGGTCGAACAAAATCAAATTTCACGACCAGATGAACATGATTCTTCAAAGGGATCCCATTGCATACAAGTAATTGGCTGATATTGATAGAGATAAGTGGACTCTTGCCTATGATGATAGGCCTCGTTGTAGTATCATGACAACAAATCAGATGGAATACTTTAATGTTTAATAATTTCAAATATTATATGAGATTGAATATGAGATGTATGTATTTCTATGATATTGATGTTACTGTGTGATTGATGTACCTATGGTAGTCTATATGTTATTAAAAAATATGTTAGTTATATTGTATGATAGAATATGAGATATATGTACTTACTATATAAATCTATATGAGTGACAGTTGAACTAAGCGAATGACAAAAAAGTCATCGATGAACAAAATATGTTGCTTCAGTGGGAAACAAGACTGTAGGAGAGGATCAAGAAAGGAAGAATCAAACGTAACATGGAAGCTGATGAGAGAAAGACATTGAAGGCAAACCAAAGACTGTTGAGAAATGGAAGATGATTAAGAAAGCTCTGGAATAAAGCATGCCTGAAGAGTTTCTATCTAATTTTGATCGTCGAGAGAGGCTTCTGATGCATCCAACTACTCCTTTAATCCAACACCACAGAATGAGATTTCCTAGAAAACAACCTCAACAATGATGGGATCTTCCTCATACCCCTCTAAACCTGATGAACCGGCGAATTCGGTGGAGGATGAGGAAGAAGAAGTGTGCATTGATGTCAGATGAGGAGGAGGAGCAGGTGGATTAAAGTCGTGATGACTTCTGAATTATGGGATACCCTTGTTAAAATTTCATGTTTTAGGGTCATCCTTATTCCATTGGTGCTGATGCTATACTTTTAATTTGATGTTGTCTTTGGCTGTTCGGAAAAGTAACCTTATGAGAAATCTATTTTTGAAAAGTAACCTTTTAAAAAAAAGAATTGTAAATGTAACCTCCAACTTTAAAAATAAATAAAAAATCGAATATATATAAGTTTATCATAATACTAAACTTCCAACTAACGTAATAACACTCATTTCCGCCATTCCCAACCACCGTTACGATTTTCCGGTCGTCGGAAAATACAGATCAACATTTTTCTTCTATTCTCCCACATTCTAGGCTCAATTTTTTCGGAAATACATTTAAAGAGATCGAGGGAGACAGATAGACCGAGAGCATCAACAGGCACAACGTGAATAGGGCGGATCTAATCTGTGTTCTATTTTTGAAGGTGCGTTTGATTCTGAATTCTTGCTGATTCATGG
>JAOYMZ010000026.1:871006-888759 GCA_025802335.1 Pinguicula primuliflora | reverse complement strand
CTTCAGCATTCACAGGACGACCCCATTCACACCCGAGCATCTATAGCTCAACACAGATCGATCTAAAGTCGTCAACCTGGGGCTGATTTCCCCAACTACGGAGCCTTGGCTCAACAGGGTGCAAAGCACCATACCACTGACTTAACACATCAAACTCACAACTCTAACCACACAATTTAAAAGGATCAGTAGCCTTCGTAAGAAAAAAAACTGGAACCTTTTCAAAAATTCTACAACACTACGGAATTTGGAACCAAGAGATTTGAGAAATTTAACATGTATACAGATTTTGAAGAACAGAGTTTGGAAAGATTCTGCCTAGTTGAAAAAGTTGGAAATAGATTTCTGAAAAACTCTACATATGAAGCAAATCCAAAAAACGGAGTCTTAAGCACTACTTCACTCACATTCGCATAATCTTCAACAATTATTCATGGTGATAACTGTAAAACACGTTTCCCCCATTACACATGCTCATCTACCCCTTCAAAGGAAAATTAGTTCAAACAAGGATTTCGAAAAATAAGGAAAGAATTTATACACACGCCCAGGACTCATCAATTCTGTTCACAGACGACCTAAATTCATACATAACACATGAATTCCCCAACTTTCAATCACGGGCAAAACGAAGAACACATCGGCGGAAATCGCAACAAGAACCCAAAAACCCCTAGCAATCTGAACCCAACCCTTGTACTTAATTACTCACCCTGTATACCAACACTTGAATCTCTGCGTATCGTGAGAGAATGTGACGCCCCCTGCTTCAATCCGTGTATTGATATTTATAGGCCAAAAGCCTCTGCCTCGATCCGTTCTCTCCTCGCGGCTCCTAAGGGATTGTACTTATCCCGTCGATTTCCAGTGGCCCCAAGGATAAACTCTCCATTATCCGAGCAGATCTCCAGGGATTCGATGCGGGCGTTGCGGTTCATCTCCCGCCCGAGCGATTACGGCTCTCTCTCCCTCTTGTAACTCGGCGAAGGGAATTATCCCAGTGGGCTAGGCCATAAGCCGGGCCAACGAAAACTTATTTTGACGTATATCGGACTGGGCCGCGGGGACTTGACCCGGCAAGTTTCCCTTTTCCCCGGCCCAATAGTGGGGATTTCATAAATACACTAAAATGTAATAATTTATATTTCCTTTAGTAGTAAAAGAAAACTTAACATGGAAAGTTCGTACCGTCACAGTACGGGTATTGGCAATACCCGTTACCATCCCATTAAGGTTCGATACTAAAAATTCGGTACCGGAACCATCCCGAATACCCGCATTCCAAAAAAATTGGGAATGCGAGTATCGGTTTGGGATGGGAATGGTCCCTTATCGGGAAAATACCCGATAAGGGACCGTTACCGTACCGATAAGGGGACCGAATCTGAATTTTTCCTTCTAATTTATTTTATTTTTTATTTTAAATTAAACCCTTATCGGGTATATCCCGATAAGGGTATATGGTACCCAGAACCGTCCTGATACCCGACGGGAGCCAAATTTTCGATATCGTAACCGTCTCCTTTTCCCGAATTCTCGATAATTTTGGGAAAACGGGATAACAGTTCTCAGTTCTCGATACTAGTGGTTCCAGGACCGTTCCATTTATCCACCCGTACTCTATATAGTCCTAAATATCTTTAACCGTAATATGACATCTCCAACTCATCCTATCAGAGGTTATGTCTCGGAGAGGTTTAATCATACTAAATCTAATCGAATCTGCTCATCCCATATCCTCTTAGGTTTCTCCTGCCCTCGTCGTCCTTCGTCTTGTAATCATTCAACTCTCCCGACTGGATCGTCCAAACTCCTTCTGCGCACATGTCCAAACCATCGCAACCTTCCCTCCCTCAGTTTGTCCCTTATAGATGCGACACCTAGTGTATCCCTAAATACACCATTTGGGATTTTGTCTAATATCGTGCAACCACATATCCACCTTAACATCCGCATCTCCGCCACTTCAAATTTCCGCACATGTGAAAGACTCATAGCCCAACTCTCTGACCTGTAGAGTATTGCCAGTCGTATAACCGTTCTATAAAATTTTCCCTTTAACTTGAATGAGACTTTTTTTTATTACATAACATTCCAGTAGCCGACCGCCATTTCATCCATTGAGGCGATGGATAATGTCACCTTCCACACATTCATCATTTTGTACGATGGATCCCAGATATTTGAAACTATCTTTCTGTTGGAGGGTCTGGTTCGCAATCATAACTTCAATTCTACTTTCCTCCTTTCATTGATAAAATTGCATGCCATATACTCCGTCTTAGAGCGACTCAATCGGAGGCCCTTAGACTACAATCTCTCTCTCTCCAATGCTCCAACTTAACATTGAACTCCTCCTTCGTCTCAGCCACAACGACAATATCGTCTGCAAACAACATACACCATGGTACTTCATCCTGTAGACCCTGAGAGAGTACATCCATAATCACTGCGAACAGAAACAGACTCAGTGCTGACTCTTAATGCAATCCTATATCCACTGAAAAATATTTTTGTTTCTTCCACTCGTGTTCGTACACCAATCTGCACACTCTCATATAGATCTTATATAGCTCTCACATATTCATGAGACCTTTCTAATTTTTAAACATTCCCAAATAACCTCTCGTGGTATAGTGTCATATGACTTTTCTAGGTCTATAAAGACCATATGGAGATTCTGTTTACATACCCGATATTTATCCATTAGCTGTCTGAGGAGATGGATTGCTTCCATCGTCGACCTCCCTGGCATGAAACCAAATTGGTTTTCCTTCACTCACACTTCATTCCATAGTCTAAGTTCAATAACTCTCGCCCACAATTTCATAGTGTGACTTAGGAGTTTAATACCCCGATAATTATCACATTATTGCACATCACCTTTATTCTTATAGAGTGGAAATTCTTGCACAATCTAACAAAATCTCCTTTTAAAGTGTCCCAATTCTTTTTTTTTTCTCTTTTTTCTCTAACATGACTAACTACAGGACCTTGTCCCAATTCTTCCAAAAATGCAACATACCGAAAATTCAGTGCAACGAATTTCGGTACCTTGACTTTTAGGGTACATTCTGGCCGTTGAAATAAAAAAATATGACCGATTCAGAATACTTGTGACAGCGCCAGTCCTAAACTTTTATTTTGATCCTCACAACACAGAGTTTAAGTTTAACGTGAAGTTTGTTACTCTTAAAATGTTTATTTGATTAGATTTTATTCGCCACTGATCTTCACACCTGCTTTCTTCAATAACCAAGCCTTTTATTGAAGTATTATCATCTCCTTCATCTATTTTGCTCTAGATTTTTCACAAGCAATTTTTCTCTGTCTAATTCTGCCTTTTGTGACACTAGCAACATTGTTTCTTCAGAATCACTTCTTCTGTCAGCAATGGCCTCAATTCAGAACAAATATCATAAGCAACAAGTTCAAGCTTCAAGGTATCGGCATTTTTCTCAGCATTATCATATATTTCATTATTCTAATAACACAATTTGTCTCACAACAATTTGAGTTTCTACCGCAAAATAAAACCTTCATGAGCTGTGAAATTGTGATGCTCATTACTAACATTAAGTGTGAACAAACTGAACAAAAGACTCCACTTCATTCCATCTGTTTATAGTATGGTAAAGCAATGTGGCAAGCAACAATATGGTATTTATGGCACGAAAGAAATGCGTTCGTTTTGATGCTGAAATAGCAATGGAAGAATCACCAAATATATCGTTCCAAATCAAACTCAGATTGTTCCAATGGCTAAAAGATCGGAAAAAGCTCATTCAATTTGTCCGAATTCCGGATTGGGACAACAGTCCAAGGACATGTGTGTACATATGTTAGGTAGACAATTTTTTTTGAATACATTGGAAGTCGAAGCCAAAATAGGAAAGAAAATTAGAAGGCACAACTAGAGCAACTCCTCACGAAGGTTCGAAATAATGAAAGACTGGATCTGTCTTCAACGGATGTTTCTTCCCAAATGAAAGTCAATAGATGCAAGAGGAGAAATTTTCTCCTGCTGGACTGTTAGCTGCATGACAAGTGCTTATCTTGTTGGACAAGTGATCTGACCCGTCCATATTAATTTTTACGACCAAGATCAAATAGCTATTAAGTAACCTCACGTGACAGTGTTTTTGCTAGGATTCAGTTTGTTCATCGACGTGTTCACTGTATTATGATTGTGAATGCCATCTGCAAATAAGAAATTGAATCCAACCGGCAATCCCTATATATTCTGTAAAATTGAAGATCTAATCGATCAGAAACATAAGCACTTAAGAATCGAACTCGACCCATTCGAAAAGGAGAATCCAATCAATGAAAACTCAGACAGATAATAAATAGTGGAAAAGAAGAGGAAAGCTCCAGATTTCCAGCAAATTTTTTTTAGTCAACGGGAAGAATCTTGCAGTTATTTTCTTGCACATTATAGCCTATAGCAAATGGCGTAGGCTTTTAGGATTTCATCCCTTCCTGCGGCAAAATTACTCCACTGAATGAGATTGTGCATATTATGTGGAAGAAGAATCGTCTGGGTCCCAGCTCTAATTTTTACGCAAAATTACCCAACACTGAATGAGAACTGTGGAAGAAGAATCGTCTGGGTTCTGGTTCCCCTCTTACGAGAATTCGTAATGAAATGGTTGAAGGAGAGAAACATCTGGTAAGGGGTGAGATCGGTATCGGGGTCAAAGACACAAATCTCATTCAGGAAAGCACAAAAATTACTCCAAATCAGCGGATTGTTGAGAATAATCGCGGGTATAGGTCGGCTAAGCAATGTTCATGAATCAACAGCCGGTAACTTACGAGTTGGAGATGGTAGAGGCGACCGTGTTTGGTTATGAGAATAGAGGTTGGGCTGAATTGCAAGAGACTGATTAAGATTTTCTAATGAGTAAGAAGACAACCGGTGGGAACCACATTCCTCTTAGATCATGTGACCTCTTTTAATGATGGTTAGATCTGGACTGTCGATTTAAAATTTGACGGTTCAGATCATTTGTCCAACTAGATATCATTTGTCCAACAAGTAAGTGGTATGTAGGAGAAAATTTCTCCATGCAAGAGAACCAAAAAAATATTAGACGCTTTCGATCTCCAGTTAATTTCTTACTTGAAGCCCAATCTGACTTGATGGGCTTTGGTTAAGAAGAAGCGAAGAACCAACCTTTAGGGCCTCAAACTTTGATCTCCCCATTGGCAATTCAGTTATTCCGATACCCATATTGCGACAAACACGGTACACTCTTGCTTAGATAAACAGCAGCGGCTGAGAGTAGCCGGAAAATGGAGGCCTCGTTGCACCCGTCCAGTTTAAACCGGTTTTTCCACCTAGCCAATTCGAATTCTTCTCTGTTCCGTAAACTCCGTCCTGTCTTTATTGTCCGCAACTCCTCCTCTTCTACTTCCTCCGCCGCGCCTGCTCCAGCATCACCGGCCCCCAACCGCACCAGGATATCCACCGCTACTTCAACCTCAGACAGAGAGGCGGTTCGGGCCATTCGTATAAAAAAGGTTTGGGTTTTTTTTTTCATGCCTTCTTGTAGTTCAGAAGACTGCTCAGCTTGATGATCACGTCCATTTGACTGGAGTATAAGATTTAAAGTGAGCAACTCCATTATGCGTGTGTTAGAAAGTTTAGTTTGTGTTGTTCCCAACAGTCTCTTGCATACAGAACTAGCGTGAACAGCATTTTCCTTTTACATTTGGTAAATTTGGTAAAAAACAGAATTTACTACTGAACCTTTGCAGTTTGACATGCTGAGACGTTTATGGAGTTTAAATTACGATTTTCTCCTAGTTATTGGCACCTCTCCAAGTCAGGCAGTGTAGCTATATGCTTTTTTGTAGATTAATTGGGAGCTGGTACTTGTGCTAATAAAATGATATCCATGATAATGTTTATAACTTTGATGAATCTCATAATCCAATATTCATAAATGCAGATCGAAGAGCTTAGAAGCAAGGGGTTGGATTCCTATGCTTATAAATGGGACCGTACCCACACAGCAAACAAACTGCAAGAGATCTATAAGAATCTTGATAATGGCCAAGAATCAGATCAGAATGATCAAGTATCTATTGCTGGGAGAATTGTAGCCCGCAGGGCTTTCGGAAAGCTTGCTTTTTTAACTTTGAGGGATGAATCAGGGACAATTCAGGTTTGCATACTCTGACTCAATCTTTTTAATTTTGCTTCGGTCATTTGGGAATAGTATTTTCCAGCTTCAAGTATCATCAGGAAAAGGTAGGGTTTTTATTCTGTGGGTTCAGTATCTCTATGCATTGATGTGTGGGATTGACTTGGGAAATCTGACATTATGGTTTGCTCATTTGGTCTTGGTCCAAGTCCTTTTTAGCAGAAATTCAAGTTCAAACTTAAATGAAATTGGCATATTCTGTTATTTGAGGTTCGTGACTGTCTTTCTCTGTGGGAAGACATGAATGCACTTCATGCGGACATTTGAGAGTTGTAATTTATGTCAGAACAAGGTCAATTAAGGTGAAGCTGGAATTCTTTTGGGCCAGATGCGTGACTGAGCTGTTTCTATTAGGAATAAACAGTAATTTTCTTGGTAAAGAAGCTGTTATAGTGCTCTAAAATAATTTGGTTGAATTCAATTGCAACAGTTATCTTGCTTATAATTGAGCTGTTCCAACCAGCATTTGGAAAAGTTCATGACTGAGCATATAAATTAACGTTCTTATCCCTGCTCGAGCATAGATCAAACACTGAAATATCTCTGCCAGATAAAATTTATGAACTTTTTAGTAATTATAGTTGTCAAAATTGTAAATTATGAATGAACGTTAAAGTAATATTGTCAATCTCGTCGTGCATTCTTCTTCTTCTGTTTTGGTTACAATTATGTGCTTTGATCGATTTTTTTAGCCGTTATGTTGATGTATACTGAAGATAATTGTATGATGTCATCCTAGCTTTACTGTGAGAAGCAAAGGCTACAAGACGATAAATTTGAGCAGTTGAAGACACTTGTTGATATAGGTGATATATTAGGAGCTATTGGTTCAATGAAGCGTACAGAGAAAGGTATCTTCTTATTCTTTCCCTTCTAGTCTACATTGTAGATAAAAATATTGCTCTGATAGGTATAATGGACTAGTGAGATTGATAAGTTATCTCTTAATTATCCTGCAAAAATAATAAAAGCACACTATGGGGCCGTGTTCCATCTTCCATGTTCATTTTGAGGCAACTTCAAGTGCAAACAATATTTTTTCTACTTGTCTATGTATATCAGCTGTGCGTTTATGCTAATACTCTGCAGTATGTCTGGACCAGTCTTCTAGATTTGCAGTGTTTCTTGGGCTTCTTGCATATTTTCTTTCTATAGAGCCTTCATTTTTCAAGCGAGCAATTAAGAGATGAAATACAATGCATCTATGCTCACATAGAATCTCCCTCATTCTCTCTTGCCTCACTTGAAAAGAAGAAACCATGGTTTGTGTTTGCAAAGACTCAGTTTCATAGGATTCAGATGATATAATATTCAATTTGTAGTGGTATCGCTTCTATTGTTTGGTATGGATTCTATGCTGTCAGGTTTGAAATCCTTGAAATGATTGGGTAGTACATTGTGCCATGGTTAGAGGACTCTATCTTCCATGCTTTATTTTAAACAGGTTGCACTTGTGTGCCGTTTTGTTATTATCTACATTAGGTTAGTTGCATTTCAGCGCTTTTATTTCCTCATATCTCTTTTCCTTCTTCAGTGTGAGTTGTAATTATGTGATCCATGAACTTTTTCTGTATCATTCCAGGGGAATTATCCGTTTTTGTGTTGTCATTCTCGCTTCTTACAAAATCTTTGCTCCCCTTGCCGGATAAGTATCATGGCCTAACAGATATAGATAAGCGCTATCGGCAAAGGTAAGTTCTTGAGTGCTCCCCTTTTGCCCATGGCAGTATGGAGATTATATTTTACCTTTGGGTTTTGATTGTTTGCCATTAGTATTAGTGAAGCAATCGGAAAAAAAATCTATTTTTCCTCTGCGTTTTCTCATACATCCTCACGAACACAAGCTCATTTTCAAAAACTTATTCAGATATTAATATTCTGCTGGAAAACTTTATGGGATACCTCTTTTTCATACTCTACTCTTTTGAAGGTATGTTGACATGATTGCAAATCCTGAGGTAGCCGACGTGTTCAGGAAAAGAGCCAAGGTCAGTCGATGCCATGATTTCCAAATTCCATTATTCATTTTTGTTATTATTCTCTAAATTGCGATTTCTCCGTGATAATTTTGCACGTTCTCAGTAGATTATATCCGAAATAAGGAGGACAGTGGAGTCTGCTGGCTTTGTTGAAATTGAGACTCCAGTTCTTCAGGTACAAATTCCATAAGATTCTATTCTGGAACTTCGGTTAAGAAGTGGAATGACCCTTCACATTGTATCGTGTTCTTCTTCCAAAATGACATTCGTACATATTTGTTTATCCCCATTGCCGATGAGGCAATATGTAGGGGGGTTTTCAAGTGTGCTGCTTGCTTTAGTGCTTCCTGATCAATTTTCATAGGGAGCTGCTGGTGGTGCTGAAGCTAGGCCATTCATCACATACCATAACTCTCTTGGGCAAGACCTGTATCTCCGAATTGCTACTGAACTCCACTTGAAAAGAATGCTGGTTAGATTGCTTTTTGTATCTTTATATACATTTTGCACCTCTATTGAGATGCCATATTGGGCAATATGGGATGAATGTTGCTTCTTTTAATCCGTTGCTTGTTTTCTTTGCTGCTTTCTGCGAAAACACATTGTTACGTGTAGTTTCCATCGTGCACTAACTTCAATATTTTATAAAAGGTTGGTGGATTTGAGAAAGTATATGAGATAGGTCGGATATTCCGAAATGAAGGCATTTCAACTCGGCATAATCCTGAATTCACCACCATTGAGGTACAGAGTCTTTTGTGCTTTCACTTTAACGTTATGAGAAAGTGACTAATCTGATAAACCGCGTCACTTGCTATTCTTCATCTTACGACCTTTATTCTGTTGCGAATTTCCATTACGATGGAATCACAGTAATCTATAATAGTTTTTGTTTATCCTTAGATGTATGAAGCCTATTCAGACTATGAAAGCATGATGAATATGACGGAACAGATTATCACTCGCTGTGCTTTGGCTGTTAGTGGCAAACTTACCATTGATTATCAGGTATCCCTACCTGCCTTTGCTCCCTTGGTTCTTCAAACATAGACATACTTGCCTTCCTTTACATTTATTCTCTAATCGATATTGACTGTTCGAAAATGAATGAACTAAATACTTTTGATTTCTATTTTGCCCCTACTCTCAAGATTCATTTGATCTTTTCCCTCGTATGAGCAGCTGAACATATAATGCTTGTTTAAGGGTGTAGAGATATGCTTAGAAAGACCATGGAGGAAGGAGACTATGCACAATCTTGTTAAAGAAGCTACATCAATTGATTTTACTACATTTGGAGATGATCTTAATGCTGCAAAAGAAGCTGCTTTGCAGTCGCTTGATGCTGCCATACAGGAATCGAGCAGAAGTTCAATTGAAGCATGCCCGTCAGTTGGGCATGTGCTAAATGAGGTTGATCATTAAATAGTTAGGAAGTGGTTTCTTGCTCAATGAAAGATTTTTCTATTGTAGTTTCTTTTTCCATTTTCACTATATGTGGAACTGAAATCTTATATATCGGTCTGTGTTCAGGTATTCGAGTTGACTGTAGAGCCTCAGTTATTGCAACCCACTTTTGTGTTGGATTACCCAATTGAAATATCTCCCCTCGCCAAACCACATAGAAGGTGCTCAGAATCTTGCAAACTCAATATATGCTTCCGTCTATAGTTTTTGTAACCTGGTACAACTTGCATTTATTTGTTTTGGGTAAATGTGGTGATTAGTGTTCGAGAAAGTGTTAGCCAATACCTAAGCAGTTAGGGCCCGCCTAGGCGCCTCTAAGCAAGTGCTTAGGCGGCAGGGGAGGGCGACTGCCTTACCTTAAGTGGGCTAGTTGACCGCCTTCTCGAACAGGTGGTGATTGATACAAAGTTACTGGCTTTGAAATGAAAAAGCTACCTGAAAGCGAGTTTTTGCCTTCCCTAGATATCATTTGAATCCATGCATCTCTTCATTCCAATGTGCCTAACTTTTTCGTGTCCTCTTTCAGCTCTGCCGGGCTAACTGAGAGATTTGAGCTCTTCATATGTGGTCGGGAAATGGCAAACGCGTTCTCTGAGTTGACTGACCCGTTGGACCAGGTAAGCATGAGTTTGTTGTAGACTGCCTATCTTCCGTGGTGCTCTTGTGTGCAATGCCATTCCCTTTTTTTCGTTGTAGAGAAAACGTCTGGAGGAGCAAGTTAGGCAGCACAAGAAGAAGAAAGACGCTTCATCAGTTTCGGATAAAAGTGTGAAAGCCGATGATGATAGCGCATACGAAGTGACTGTTGATGAAGATTTCTTGACAGCACTAGAATACGGGATGCCACCTGCCTCTGGAATGGTATGCATGAAGTACTGTACTGTGTGTGACTGAAAGCTGGTAACAATTTGCAAGAAATGTTAAACAGATTTAAATGTCCCATGTTTCCAGGGTCTTGGCATCGACAGGCTTGTGATGCTGTTGACAAACTCTGCCAGTATAAGAGATGTTATCGCCTTCCCTGTCCTCAGGACTCAGCAGTAATTTGTCCACCCACACGCTCTTTGCGGGGATTCCTTCGGCAAACGGTTGGTGAGGAACCATTTTTTGAGAAAAACTAAATTATTGATGAGTTGGGTATTCTCTTTGAGAAGAAATTTGTTGGTTTCAAGAGATATCTTTCTCGTCCAGAACTGCAAAAAACAGTGCTCTTCATTACCTGTTGTAAACTGGTTTTGCATTCGGAATCTGTTCTTTATTACTCCGCCTTTGATTATCCCTTCTTTCAATTGATATGACTCGGATTATTGCACAACATAAATTCGAGATTCTTGTCATGATATGCGTAAAGCATAGCGAGATGAAATTGCGTCGCTTCACATGGAACTCCAATCACATAGCCGGAAATTTATCACCCGTCAACGGTGGTCTGCCGGTGGTTTGACATATTGGATGAAAGAACGGCGGTTTAAGTGTTTGACAATATGCCGCTGTGTTATTTCCTTCAGTTCTTAACTTCGCACCTCCAAGTATCTGGGACCTTTCTCCAGTTATCTCTGCCCAAAGCTTCCGAGGTTCTGCCTAGTTCCCCATGCAATTCATTGCGCCGACCCCTGTTAAATATATAACCGATCATCTGAAAAGATGCTCGAGTGTCAAGGAAGTGGGATCGTAGTATAGCCTAATGCTCAAGAGCAATACAGCCCAAGATTGCTTTTGGGTAAATCAATACATCCACGTGCGGAATTGTTCATCGGCCAGCCCGGGCGCTCTCTCGGGGCCGATTTTGGCCAGTCCAATGAATTTTCTAGGCCCACCCGGGGTGAAAAAAATATTTCTAAGCCCAGCCCGGGGTAAAACAATTTCCTAGGTCCGCCCTTGAATACATTACTGCTTGCTCCAATGTTCGCAGTATAAATTCTGCAGTTTCCGCGTTCCTGCCTGTTATTTAAAGCTGAGGAATTTTATCTGTTGGAGTTCTGTGATTGATGGCCTTGCACATCATGGATGCGCTGAGGAAGCATTGGCCATGTTGGAGAAAATGATAGAGGAGAAGGTTAAGCCTAATTGCATCAGTTTGCTGCTTGTGACAATTATTATCCATCATCCAAAGGGATATACCGGATCTTGCCTTCAACAAAACTCACTTCCTGCGATTCAAAACTCAGATGCAAAATTAGGAATTGGCGTAAAATTTTTGGATTGCAAAACGAGTTCTCAGATTATGTGTTCTGAGTTCTGAATGTTATGGTTTTGAATTTAGACTTATGCAATCATGTAGCATCTGGAATGTGAAGTTCCTTGTATTTTAATGTCAAGATGTTCTCCAGATTTGTTGAACTGAGAGAACATTTTATGTTTTGGTTTGGGACTTGAGTATGAAGATTGTGCAATCATGTAGCAGCTGGAATGTGAGATTACTTATATATCAGAAATGTATGTTTAGGAATAATTTAAATCTAAGAGATGGCTGTGCTACATTATGTATTTATGTTACCAGTTCAAGTCGGATTGCAGCAGTCGGAATGTTATGGTTTCTTGACTAGCACTATATCTTGTGTTTAGTAATCAGGACAGTTTGGACAAAAAAATAGATTTGGGTGGATTAAGTTTCCTTTTAAACCTATGAGATTTAAATTTTTTTCTGGTGCTGATCTTATGGTGCCAAAATCAATTATTGGCCGTTGGATCTGTGTTTCAACGGTTAAGTGAAATGATCTCGGCCGTTGAAACACACATCCAACGGCTAATAATTGATTTCGACACCATAGTGAGTATTCGGCACCAAAAGGTCTGCACCAGAAAATTTTTTTATGGGATTTGGGGGATGATTGATTTTTTTATTTAATCCTACACCCCTAAAATCCTATATAATCTTGCGTACTAAACGTCGAATATATTTTCACATTTCATTAAATCCCATCCGAGTGTATCTCACTCATGGTTGCTATTAAAACTATGGAATGAGCCTGCAACTTGTATCGAACTTATTGAACATAACTCATCAACATACATGACACTTCATTGTCCATGCCTAGTTTGCATTACCTCACGACTAATTTATTGTTGGACCCAGAGGGTAACATGCCTGCAAAAAAAAAAAATGCTGACTTTCTGTGTCTAAGTTTCACAATAAAGCAAATGTTTGGGACACAAAGTCCTCATCCACAAAATTATATTAGTTGGGCTCATGAAGTCATCTAGTGTGTCCAAAGCAACGCTGGTATCTTGCGTAGTTCAACCTTGATCTTCCATATGTTGATCTGAAGCTTGACTAGGATTTGTGTCCCTTTCTTCATGTGTGGAGTTCTTTATGTTGCTGAACATGAATGTTTCTATTAAACAAGAATTTTATTGTTGATTACATGAATGTTGTATCTTTAAGCATTATAAAACATAAAGTTATGTTAGCCAGTTTGCTGATAAAAATCATAGTTGATAGAAGAAAATGCCTTCTTTATCTTGTCCAGTTGATTGCACCGATTCTGGTCGCTCAAGTAGCATGCCTCTCATGTTTCATTTAGTAGTTATGAATCATGTGGCAGATAAGAGAAAAAAAGAAAAAAGTAAGGATATAAGGGCAGTATGAATCGTGGGTTACGTCAGTGGAGAGAGGAGAAAAGAGGAGAAAGTGGGGAGTGAAGGGGAAAGAGGAGAGAGGAATTAAAAATGAATCCCTAGAAATTAAAATTAAAATGGTGATGTGGACATGCCATATGTATTAACCAACGTCTTAATACATTGATTCCCATTGTATAAAATAGTGTCAAATTACAATGTATCAATAGCATTTCCCTATTTGTAAAGTTCTTCATTCTTTTCCTTCTTTTTTATTTCTATTTTTAATATTTTTTGTTTATTTTATTAAAATTAATTTTTCTCACTTATCATTTTTAAAATCGAATTTATTCGGCGAATCGCTTGTCGTTCACCAAAAAAGGCACCATTATAATTATTATCACATTGTGTCCTTCAGAATAATTAGCCCACCTCTATTAGATCAATGTAGTCGTCGTACCGCTTTCTGCCCAACGAGGGTGGAATATTCACTATGTCAGCTTGTTGTGGATAGGCATCTTAATGCCACTGGGTATCCAATACCGGGCCTGGATACATCCAATCCAATCTAGGATGTACTGGAACCGAGGCAGTGACAGATTCTGGTCGCATTTCCTCACCATCATTTTCACTATCGAGCTCCAAATCAATAATATTAGCAGCTACGAGCCCATTCGTATCTGCCGGTGGATCTACGAATACATCGTCAATGGGAGAACTACATCCCGATGTCCACCTACCATTAAAATTCATGTGATGTTGAAAATTCTCTTCCTGGAAAAATTGCGGTATGTGTTGATACTCTTCAATCGGGGTCAAATTTAGATTCTACGGCCACATATTAGAATCATCATTTTCTTGCCTGGACGAACCACTGTCATCTCCTCTATAGTTCATAATCTGAAAACATAATTTTACATAAAATATTAAAATGTAATAAGGAACAATTATTATAATAACTAGAGAACTTCAAAAATAAAAATACTTACTATTTTTTGTATGCTGCTTAGATGGGTTTACTTTGTACTTTGGTGTTTTGGTGCGAGGAACAAGGGGAAAATGGGGCACCATTTGAAGGCCACTCACCGTTCCCCGTTTAGCAGGGAAAATTTTTGTTTTCGCCAAAAATACGCGTCCTATTTTTGAAAATGTCATGCACCGATCTTTGGAAGACCGGTAAGAACAACCGATTTTCCAAAGACCGGTATAATAAAATACCGATCTTCTAACAACCAGCATCATTAACAAAGTTAATCACCGGTAATTAAGAGTATATCGGTCATGGGAAGACCAGTATAGTCATTAACATATAGCGGTCTTTCGAAGACCGTTATATATTAAATTTTTTTTTGTGTTAAAGTTTTAATATATATTGATTTTATTTTTTTTGGTTAATAAATTGATATATATTTATAAGCGCGTAATATAAACAAATTGAATTTTGAAAACAACCAATGTCAATAATTTTAATCATCTAAAAATGTCCTCCATAATTTCGGATTATTTGCGGGGTTTGGCTTGTCCTGTGTACTACCAATGCTTAGCGAAAAACTCGAAACTCGTATACCCTGAGTGCCTCGCAAACTACTCGGGGCTCGTATATCCTGAGAACTACTAGGTGCTGGCATTGATTGAGTAGCTATCAGGGTACACTCGTAATGCTGTTCCCGATCAGGCACACCTGGATCTTCAAGCCTCGACTGGAGAAATGATTTTAATTCCACTCCTGCCCCTCGCCACTGCTCCTCTGTCACACAATTTTCTACAATCTCCCCGACCCGATGGTACTGTATACAATTAAAAAAGAAATTTATATTAATCGATTGAACATACAAATAAATATTAAAAAGTGAAAGAATTAATTTTACCGTCAAGTTTAGCAGCAAGCAATAAAGTGCTTGCTGAACTAATTTTACCGTCATATGGTACTCCCCTCTCCGGTCTCGGCAATAAAAGACAATAAAGTGGTCGGCGATGTCGATTATACCATTCCGTATAAGCCTCGTCCCATCTAACCTGCTGTGCCGGTAGAGGTGGATTCTCAGTAACATACAGGTTCCTTTTAGTCCACATCTCACGATACAAAGCAATTTGCATCTTTCGATACTTACTGCCTCCGGTCCCGTGAACCAACGTCTCATTGATTCTATCGACTAGTTCGGGAATCGACTGGATGTATCTAAACTGATGTCGAACACGACGAGCGTGAACGAACTCTATAAAATTCATCTAAAATATAGGACCGTCGTAGTCCCAAGATATCCAGTCGGTAGGGCTAATCAGAGACATGTCGGATGGACTGTACGGAGTGGACACAAACTACACATAACATAGGAACCATTAGAGATATAAATGTAAATATGAACGGTCAAACTTTTAATTTCGATACGAAAACATCAAATTACGAACTTGCTCGGTACGCACTCGTCTGAATCGAATGACTCCCCTGGTCGACGCTCCTCATCTTTCAGACGAATTTGATACCATAGATCTCGGGAAACTCTGCAACCTGGTGCTCAGTGTGACTATCTAGTGGCGTCGGCAGAATATGGGGGGAAATAGTAGGTAACCTCGAATATCCCCATAACTGAATAAGACATGTCGCGCTAGCCAACGACTTTGTCCCGTCCATGTGAGTGCTACAGAGATAGTGATGGAGATTACGCAGCACGGCAGTCCCCCAGCTCTACTGCCTAATGACCGAAAGTCCTCTACCAAGCGGAAGATCCTCATAGGAATTTTGTTACCGGATGTATCCGGTAACAAAATCCCACCGATTATAAGAGTAAGCACTGCTCGGACATAGCACTCCACCTCCTCATCGGTGCTGCCAATAGTGAGCGGGTGATCTATCAAGTACTGTCCGATATAGGATACCCGGACTCTAGACTGACGAAAGGCATCAAAAACAAGGTCCATGCCGAGCCACCTCTCCAAATACGCTCTGGATCGCTCGGTCGTCTAGGTGTCAGCACGCAACTGATCAGAAGTAATGGGGTTACCATCAATAGAAATCTCCACATCAATAGGTCCATCAATAGGAATCCAGATGAATCTGTCCGTCCAACACTCGAGAACTACGATGGGTAGCCAAATCCCATAATACCGCCTCAAAAACTGGTCTGTACAAATCGGAGCGCTGACTCTGCTGGAACTTATCCTACATAACAAATCATAACAAATCAATAATAATTCTTAATAATTCCTAACAATTCATAATAATTCATAACAATTCCTAATAATTCATAACAATTTCATAACAATTCCTAATAATCCCTAACAATTCTTAATAATTCCTAACAATTCATAATAATTCATAACAATTCCTAATAATTCATAACAATTCCATAACAATTCTTAATAATTCCTAACAATTCATAATAATTTATAACAACTCCTAATAATTCATAACAAATCAATAATAATTCTTAACAAATCAACAACAATTACTAAAAACCGAAATAATTCATAACAACAATTCATAAAAATTCTAAATTCAATAAATCCAAAACTAATTGCAAGAGTAAACAAATTGAAGGAAGACGAACTCAGATGAAGGAAGAAGAATTAGGATGACGAAGACAAACTCGGATTCGAAAGAAGAAGTCGGATTCGAAGAAGATGTCGGATGACGAACTCGGATGACAAATTCGGAGGAGGAAGACAATGATATAACCGGTCATGGGCAATACATAAATTTTTTTTCACCAATCTTGCGAAGGTCTGTATTATCTAATACCGGTCTTCAAATGATCGGTGTATTTTTTTCTCGCCGAATGGACTATACCGATCTTTGCATGACCGGTATACTCTTAATTACCAATGATTAACTTTGTTAATGACGCCCGGTTGTCGAAAGACTGGTATTTCATAATACCGATCTTTGTAAGAAAAAATCCAAAAATACGAATTTGAATCCGAACCGATCGAATTTTATCCGTTCAGTTCGGATTTTTTCGGATTCGGATTATCCGAAAAAATAAGATTTCGGATTCGGATTCGGATTTTAGTCCAAAATTTCGGATAACCGATCGGTTATCCGATCCGATCCGAATATTATTATTATTATTATTTTTTTTTTACGTTTCACCCCTTAGTTATTTAGATAGATAATTGACAAATTTGACATCTTTTAGAATAAGAACAACATACAGAAAACCAGTACAAGAAATCTTGTAGAAGAGGGATGTATTTATACTGTTGTATTTTTTTAAATATATTTTTTTGGGTGGTTCCAAGATTCGAACCTTTGACCTCACACTACTAGACCAATGTCATCGTGGTCATCGGAAAAATTATATTATTTATAATTTAATTAAAATTATATTTATATCAAAAAAACTTAAAATTGTCACTTATCTTTTACCCCAATTACAAACACTGAACAGAAGACGAACAAAAGATCGAAAGAGAATCGAGAAACAAAACTTCTTGTCTTCTTAGAGTTGAAACTTGGAGCTACATTGAAAATCCGATTTGATTCACAATTTTAAGATCACTATCTTATTAACATTTTGAAAATCAGATTTGCTTCACA
>JAOYMZ010000026.1:848075-867873 GCA_025802335.1 Pinguicula primuliflora | reverse complement strand
ATCGCGGTGCGGAGAACTCCGCACCGCGCCACCGCACCGCCGGTTAGGCGGTGCGGTGGAGCACCGGCGGTGCACGCTGGCACCGCCACCGCATCGCCGGTGACCGTGCCAAACTTGCAGGTCTACTATCGGGTGGAGTAATGTTAGGTGTATTTAATTTTTTTATATAATTAAGGATATTAGTAAATTGACATTTGTTTTGTTTAAAAAATATATATTTTATGGTACAAAACGACGTCGTTTTATGCATTATACTTAATTATGTATAAAAAATTAAGTAAACTTAATATTTCATATTAAAAAATACACATTTTATAACACAAAACGACGTCGTTTTATGCATTTTACTTAATTATGTATAAAAATTAAGTATAGTTAGTATTTCTCAAACGCAAATGCTACATTTACTCACACATTTTGCACTCAATTGAGTACACAAGCTAAAACACGTCGTTTAGACTTGTGTGGAGTCAAAATGACGTCATTTTTACTTAAATTTACACATATATATTGTATTACATATATTTTAATATTTATACACTTAAGTTAAAACGACGTTTTGACCTGTGTACTCAATTGAGTACAAATTCTGTGAGTACGTTTAGCATTTTTATTTCTCAAATGCTATTTGTACACATTTTATTGACACCATTTGTAGATATTGTGATGTAACAACCATCACAACCACAACTTTAATATAATAAATAAATATAAATAATAAAACTTGTAGTTGTGATTGTTGCTACATCACAATATATACAAATGATTTCAATAAAGTATGTACAAGTAACATTAAGTAAACGAAAATGCTATTTGATGTGATTTCAACAAAAAAGTAGTCCTATGTTAAAAAAATTCTCTATATATAAGATATCTTTTTTTTGGATAACCATATATAAGATATCAAATTCACATCCCCCAAGATTTTTAAATTTCCAAAAAAAAGCAACACCATATATAAGCTTTGATTTCATGGTTCCATTCCAATCCGACAATAATTGATGACAATAACAAAAAAAATTATTGTACAATAATGTCAAATGGAGAAATTTTTTATCCTCTTTTATGCGATGCCACATCCCTATTAGACCTTCACATACATCAAAAGTGAACTTTTACTTACCAAAAAAAAAAAATCCAAAGCAAACTTTAAACCTCCAGGTTCTTAAACGTTAAACACAGAAGTTGCCACCATTATTCCTATTTGTGGTGCACATATGATTTACTGCTCATCTATTTAATGCAACAAAACAAGCCCAATACATGATCTACAAACAGACAATAATAGAGCACTGCTTTCCTGAGCTTGCTGCTAGCGCTTGACGTTAAATAGCTCTCTCTAAGGCTGATGGGAAGAGCCATGCTCCTGTTGGCCATTGACGGGGAATGCTACCACAGGAATATCAAGGCTATTTCCTTCTGCATCAGGTCTGACCTCTCTCACATCAGCTATTGTTGTAGACTCGGTGGTTTGAATATCACTCCATTCGCTCTCATTCTGACTGTTCGACTGCAAGATGGACCACATTCTCTGCGGGTATGGGCGTGGTGGTCATTGAGATGCTTAGGCATGCTTTATCCACATTCTCTTCGGATGGATCCACATGCTTTGTTAGTGGTAAATCTCCATCCATAGTTGAGCAACGGTCTGTCCTCTCCGAAAATACTTGTCTGATCTCAACCTGCTGCCTGTCAGCATGAACCAGACAACAATCAGTTAATAATCACTAATGAGGTGCGACGACATCCAATAATTCTGGGTGCACAGACCATGCTCAAGTTAAAAAATTCTTCAACAAGATATTCAAAACCATTGCTCAGTGATTTGGTATGAACCTTCTCATTTGCTCTTGCAGTACGTTTATATATGCTAGCAGTTTTTGTTTCTCCTCAGCAGCAGCTGAATCTTTTTCAATGATTTCCTTCATTCTGCCTTGAACATCAGCCTCCGCAACCCTGGCCTTCTCTTCAGCTCGAACAACTGCTCCTTCCAATATAACAGCACGATCTCTGGCTTTCGCAAGCTCTGACCGCCATAGAAGTGCCTCCTGAATTGCCAGATCTCTTTCATTTGCCAGCTGAAGTTTTTCTCTGCGCAGATTCTGTACATCTTCTTCCAGCTTCCTCATCTACTATGAAAATAAACCAATTAACACTGCGTGTCAGGGTGGGACTTTGGAGCTGATGATAATTTATAATTACCTTCAGATTGGAAAATTCCAGTTGTTTCTCTGATTCTTTAGTTAGTCGCTCAACCTCTGCACATGCAATTCTCCGCTGTTCATCCATTGTATGAGCAGCTGATGCTGCGGCTTCAGCAGCCTCAGCAGTCTCTGATAGTTTGTCAGAGACTTCCCTCAATGCTGAATCCCGGGCGCGAACATCCCTAGCTAAATTTTGCAGCTCTTCATCCTTCACCCTCAGGGTCTCCTACAAAGCAGATATAGAATGATCCTTGACTTCAACAAATAAATGGCACCAATGAAATGACTTCCATAGAAAATCTGAGAATATAATCTGATTCCATTGCTTGGATGTCTGAATTGTGAGAATACACATCATACTTCCAATCAACGTGAAGAATTTATATCAGAAAGAGGAAGCAGACCGTTTACGATCTTTTGGTTCCAGGAATTATTTTCGAAGGTCATCTTTCTTATGTCCCAACTCCAGGGCATCCAAGATTTGGCACAGGATCAACGAATGATAAAGTGGAGAATAATATAGGAAGAAACGTGGTAGTACCCATGGATTTGAACAAATAAATAGCTTACCTTCATGATTGATAAATCATCCATAGGAAAATCAGGTGTTCTATTCAGCATCGATCCCAAGGCGTTCTTCATTGAAATCTGCAAAGCAGCTTCAATTTCTTTAGAAGCTTCGGCAGCAGTAGCATTAGCAGCAGCAACAACCGTGGCAACTGTTCCCAGCATAGTAGACCCATTTCCACTTAATGTATTCACTGCCTCTCTGTGAGCCTTCAAAACCAATTGAGCTGCACTGCAGACAATGGGAAACAAATAAAAAAAATCATTTTTAAAGAACATGGTGGAGAGTTGAACAATTGGCATGACAGTGACAACCTCGAATGCCATAAAGTTGGAAGAGACAAACAAGGTTACTTGGTTGATTTTGATTTAAGGAAAGGATAAATATCGTGAGAAAATGTGTATTAAAGAACACGGCTACTACCAAATAGTGAAAGATCTTTCTCGCTACGGCATGTAAACTTCCATGCTTTGATGAGGAACCATTGCAGTTTTAGCTCATCAATTATTTACATCCAAAAATCACCACACTGGAAGCGAATGCTATTACTACCATACCTACCAATGGATGTTGGACATAATGAAGATTATGGGTACTTCTACGGATAAAAGGTCATTTCACGCCAGAAAATGTGCCAGGCCAAGTTGCTAAATGCAACAAAAAATCTTCGAAGTTGAAACAGTGAACATATACAGAGAAGCAACAGCCAAAGCATTTGAATGATCGAACTAGAATTTCAACAGCCATATAAAGTTAGGGCCTACACATGCATATCCTCACAAAACAAGTGAGGCCAACAGTAGGAGAGAACACCAAAACAAAATTAATTGAGATACAAAGTTCCAAATTCGTATCTTCATAAAATGATGTCAAATATATTAAAAGAAACAAAACGCTACGCAATAATACACCATGATATTGATATAGTTGACGACTCACTTCAGTGTAGATACCCAAGCTCTAGCAGCACCAGGAGTTTCGGCACAAAGGAAATAATCTGCTTTCTGTGGTGTCCCAATGTCTATTAACAGAGTTAAGAAATGAAAAGGCTAAATGCTGCCGTATTATATAATGAAAGGAAAAAGGAAGGTGAAAGCCAACTCATAAATTTATGTTTCAGGGCTTCCAAACCAGCCGGAAGGAAAAATGATTCTAAAGGAAACAAGGATACAAAAACAACAGCCATCATACTTAGGTACTCCCCTTGATCAAAAAGAAAAAAAAAATTAAACACAGGAGAATGAATCCGCTGAAATATGAAATGTTCATAAAAAGTAAGAATGAGAACAGAAAGAAGGATCTCACTGGAAATTCATAGGAGACATGGTTATGGTGCTGTTTGCGTCAAATATAATAGTTCCTTTGATCACTGGATCGTTTCGCCGTACTCTATAAATGAAAAACATAGAAAATAAATGCAACATATCTATTTGCTTGGAGAACACAAATATAAATACAGAAGGTAGCAAGCTTTATACTTGTATTCCATCTTCCCAGTGGCTGGATCCAAAATAAACCACCTCTCATTCCACTTCCTCAGCTGTTTAAGGTTCAATGCGGGAGCCACATTACATTAGTCAAGGTTAATTTATAATGTACCAAGATTGATGCCCAATAAATTATTGAATCACTGGCTTTAAGATACAAAAAAGGAAACAAATGTTCAGAACTGTGTCGCGAAATGTCCTTAAAACACATGTAACTAGGACTAAACAGTAAGGAAACAACAAATTCATAAGAAACAAATGAAAATAACAAGGTCAATCAGCTCTGCATCAGATACAGCTGAGTCACAAACTTAGGCAAACTTTGAGGGAAGAATAGCCGATAAACAAAATCAAGGAATAGGTGAATATACAATATATTTTGCGCCTCGAAGTACATAACTCAAACCCGTCATCTAGCTGGCCCCGAATTCACTGATACGCATTTCTAACACGTGGAAACCCATATATGAAGAAATATGTAATATACTAATATTAGTAGAACAAGAATCAACATAATCACCGTTTCGGATCGCTTGAGGAGAGGTCCTTGCAGCAGATATCTGCCGGAACTCGTTGCTAGCTGCCTTTTGATCTTCTCCAAGCTCGCCTTGGTATCTGTATCCCCCTGCAAATTCAAGAATTGAACATTGAGCACAACCAACAGTCTCCGAGCATCAACAACTCCGTACGCTAATCAATGAATTAACAAGAGAAAAAAAAAGGTGAGGCCTAAGGGCCAGCGACGCAAACCCTTTGAGCTCCATTAGAAGCCATGATTATTCCAAATGAGATCAGTCGGCAAATTCAATACTTGCAGATCCTCGTGCGAAATGGCTGAGGGTTTTGACCAATGGTGAAGTTATGATCTCGTCTCGAAGAGGATAGTTACTGAGCGAGCTCCTGGGAGCTTCCAATTTCAGATTTTTGTTCCCCCAATTTTATAAATAATTTCTAGAAAATGAAATTATGAAAGGATACAAAGAAATCTGCTTTTCTTGTAATTTTACAAGGGTAGTGACCGAAAATTTATATTTAATTATTTAAAGAAAATAAAATCTGGTTGAGGTAAGCTATTTTTTTTTAGGAAAATGATAGGCTTACATAATTGAATTATACATAATTATGTATGTTCAATAGTATATTGACATTTATCATATTAATTGGTAACCACACAATTATTTAGGGATGATTAGGATTATCACATTTAGTATTGTAGTGATTTGAACCCACGTCATAACAAATGTCACTGTATTATTGGACACACATAATTATGTATGATTACATTATGTAAGCTTAGCATTATTAATTTTTTTATTTGGTGGGATGGATCGGTATCATAGTATGCTAGAAAAATTTTGAGTCATTTTCGTTTTAATCATGACCGTTGAATTTTAATCTTACGATTAACATCATTTAAGTTACTTATGATTTGTCATAATTATAATTCGGGACGGATCAAAACATATCATTTAAAACTAGAATATTTTTTACATTCAGAAATTTTTTGGTACAGTATACTATATCCTAATAGGTCCGAATTATAACCGTGATTGATAAATTTTGATGTTATAATCATTCATACCAACATCCCCTAACTTCGTCCAAGACGCCATCTGTTGGAATTTGAAATTCATTTAACCACGTGAGAAAAGGTGAAACCCCCACTCGATAAGAAAATAGTCGCCATGCCAACCTACTGAAGCATGGGATGCAATGAAGTATACCAGCACCGATATAGCATTGTGTGCTCGAATCCTATTTGAATGGTAAAACATTGTGTGCTTCAGTATCCCCCCTTTATCCAGTTCAGTATCAACGAGAATCATGGTGAGGCGTTCTTCTGTTCAGGGAATGCTTCTTCAAGAGTTTGGGGCATGTTCAAAACGACATCAGCAAAAGCTGCAAGAGAAAACACCGCGGCATCATATTCGCAGTCATAAGAATCGAATAAATAGGAATGGACAATGAAATGAAGCTGCCAACCTTCAGGTAAACTCATTGAACGAAATGCATCTTCAGGGTGTACCAAACGAGCCGGAGCAGATTGATTCCGTGAGGCACCGTTTTCTGCATTACTGCCCGGTGATGATACTGTTCGAAGCTTCTTAGATTGATGCATCGGCCAGGCAAGAACGCACACCCCTGATGGAAGTGTAGCGGTGAGATCATCGTATCGAAGACTCACCACTACCTTGCTGTAAAAAAGATTGAACGAAACTTTTAAGAATTTTACGAATCGATTGGCACATGAAACATCTTGAAAGAATATAGGCAGTGAGAACTAACTAGCTGGAAGGAAATACCATATTTACATATATTAGGTGTCCAATAACGTTCAGCGTTTGATCAAATGCAATGCATCACTGAGATAATGTTTGCTTTTAATTGGACTAGAAATCAACCATGACTATCAAACACAAACCTACACCGCGACGACAAATTGAAGAGAATACTAGAGCACCATGAAAGACTCTTTTCCATTTCTATGCGCTGAAATGGATAGTCTATGTACCACTTAGCGCACATGCATCAGAGCAATAAAAATTTCTAGGTTCTAGACAAAGTCGTATCACACGTATTCAAATTGTTGACCGAACGGGATGATTAAAAAGTTAGACAAGCACACATAAGGATCTTGTTTGCAATTGATCTAAGCCCTTATAAAGTTCAAGGATCTCTCCTAAGTCAACTTCCTTTTACCAATTAACTCTCTCATACCTACCCACCACAGTTTGTGATAGAACTATGAGGTAAACACTGTAAACGTAATCGTTGGCTTTCACCAAGAATGTAAAAAAAAAAAATCAGTCACAAGGGCATATAATTTTCAAAACGATTGCAAAACCAATCTTAACCTACTATACAGAGTACATCGATCTGGTACAATTATATACATAAGAAGATGAGACAACTCCACTTACCAATCAAAATCAGCAAGCACAAATTCAACCAGATGATACTGAAGACTAAAATAAAGCTCCAGTATTTGGTTCCCATACAACTCTTTCACGAGGCGGATCTGGAATGGTAAAAGAGTGCCAATAAGAGCAGATATAGTTGTTCAATACGTTCAACAGCAAAAAATCATTTTAAAGGATTTGAACCCCAACAAAAGAAGGTACGTACCAAGTCAATATCAGCAACTTTGGCAATAAATAAAATGAAACCAAAAGACCTCTTATAGAGTGAATTAGCATTTAGAGTCTGCATAAATTAAATATACACCTGTTCTTTTCTGTCAACATAAGCCTGCAGCAAGTCCCCCACGTGGTCTATAAACTTCTGCAACCCAAACAGGAAAAAGATAGTTCTAGCATAGATAATCTGCATGTGATATGATTGAGTAGAGTGCAGCTAACCTCACCATTGCATTTGTAGAGAGATAATCATTTTCTACCTCGCGTACTGGCAAGCAAAAGGGAATTGTATGCTCAGAAACACTCATTTTCTCAAGAAATGACTTGCTTTCAAGAACACAATGGAACATCTCACAAGGTTCCCCTGTAAAGTTGGAAACTTCAATTTAGCAATAGCGTATAAACATCAAAACAGAACATGTATAACTGAATATACACTTCACACTCAACGAAGAATTATCAGTGTACCAAAAATGATACTATAAGACCTTGTTTTAAGAGATGAGATTAAAAAAAATTAATTTCGGTATACTCTCAGCATATCTGCTAAGATATACAAACTGCAGATTCCATGATTCTATTACAGCAAGTTCTTTAAACAAAATATATTGCTCAAAGGTTAAACTGTTAGCTTGACTAGTAGCAGAGTGACCCAACATTGATATGCTGATACGCCATTGCTGATTGCAGACACTTCTTGTTAAATGTGGCATAATCCGTTGGCTGACGCACATTAACAAGTGTAAGCCTCTTTTTGCACAAGATAAATAATCATCACTTTTGACATTTACCTGCAAATGATGTTTGGTATCGAATGCCAATCCTAGCTCCACCCAAACAGCAGACCATCTGATCATGTGAATAATTCATGCAATTCAGTCATTATCTTGCACTTATTTTTCCAGTTAATACTAGAGAGAGCTTCTAATGATCCTATACATCTAAAAGGTGGGAACATGTAAAACTGCTGCAGTTACTGTTATCGGTGCTTAATGATCAAGCATTTCTGTTCACACTCGTTCTATTATTCACTTTTACCCAATTAGTAGCTGATTTCATAATAAGAATTTTTAAGTTGTTATTCATGCACAATAAATAATTGCATCAATAGCAACCAAAGAAAACTATTTCTCAGGTATGATAAATAAGACAAAATCGAAAGAAGGTAAACATAAAATTGGATAAAAAAATCCCTAAACATATCAAAATATGTTTCACTTTTTCTGGCCATGTGTATGGGAGAGGAAGACTTAGTAGTTTACTTTGTTTCCCGCTTTGTAGGTTATTTTTTCATAAGGATAAGGAATAATATCCATCGCCGAGGAATCGCCTTGGAGTTGCATTGCTTTTCTTTCAGCCTCCAGGTGAACCTGCCATAAATAGAAAGCCAGCAGTATGGCATTTATAACGAAAAGAATAGCCCAAAGAATTATATAAACCATATCTTCCTTTTATCCCAAACATTTCTAGCACTTTAAGTAAAACATTTAACTAATAAAATCATACCCGCTCTCTTAGTGTAGCTAAAAGCCCATCATTCCATTGCTCACCATCTAAATCAACTTCTACAAGATAATAAACATTCTTTTAATCAGTACGAATTACATAAAAGCTTTCGGCATAATACTCATCCACCCACAAAGGTGCGTGGGGACAGAGGGTATCTATAAAAAGCTTCAATAAAAGTATTAACATGAAGACAGGAGAAAAAAACACAAGATTATGGATAACAAAGCAAGTCCATTCAATGGAAAATGTACAGCGTCTTATAGAGCATTTAGTTAGTCAAATAAGTTTAGTCTTGCAGTCGCAGGACTAAAGAGAGGTGATTTGCAAGATATAGGTCATGGATACGGCATATAACTGCAGTCTTCTCACCGTGCAGAGCATAGATTTCACTACGAATCATATATTGCTTAAAAACTAAGAGAATCATACATTACTGTGTGATATCAAGATGCACATGCTTGGAGACTTTTTAATGGGAGGCATTTAATTACAACTATCGCTGCCCTTATATTTACATACGCACATCTACAGATACATTGCAGTGCCAAGCAGCCACTAATAATTCAGGATGCACACATTAGACGGTAAAAGTTTCAAGTAAGACAAAATTTATTCTATTTTTTCTTCTGAAACAATGAAAGAAGCTTATACATCTTTACAAAATGATACATGTTATACACATCTTTACAAAATGATACATGTTATACACATCTTTACAAAATGAAACACATTATACACATCTATAATCATTTTTACTATTTCAAAATCAATAATAGTTTGCAACTGCAACCAGTTAATCTTCTCCAATGCCCATAGTTAACCTTACTAATTTATATATGATGCACAGAAATAGAATGATTATCTGAAGAAAACTACCTTGAGTCTGAGAAGCAAGTGCTCCTTCAAATTCCCTTTGCAAACGCTCGAAAACTGTCTTGTCGGAGTCTCTGCAAGGTTTACCATGTTATCCAACCACTACCTTATATTTCCGTGACTAGGACTGTTTAGACTTACATGTTATAACATGAAGGCAGTCATGTATGCAACCAAATATGCAAGCGATCCTTACGAAAAAAAGAACAATCAATACAGTAACAGACCACAAAGATGAGACCCATGGAGACATAATTGAAACATTCCAATCTTTAGACCCACTGACTAGCTTCTTGTAACAATGTCCTAAACATCAGCAGAACGTGAAAACATATGGTGTGTGCACTACATATATCAAATCCCAAAATAAAGCACTCAAAAAAATCTAGACCCTTATAATTAGAATTTATAAACACTGTGTCATAGCCAGATAAAGAAATAGATAACTCATATCCTTAAATCCGTACCAACGGACAAACTTAACTGATCGTAGTGCACTATCAAACAGAGGAAAAGTGAGGGAGTACAACCCAAGAAATTAACTCGGCAGGGACTAAGAAACAAACTCGTACGCTAAGACTCAACATCTATTGGGAACCCGGGTCTATTCTTCATACTCACTGCATACTATTCCCTTGCAAGTTGTACATGAAATCATTTACCAAAATTAGTATGATTACAATCAGAACCTACATAACTGTGTATAACACAAAAGCAATAAAGTGGCTGCATCAATCAACACTTACAGAATAGATTCCAAGAAGAGTATTTCAACACAAAAGTGAAAGTTTTTAAGATGAAGACACACATAAATAATGTGGCAAGATAATTTTAATACATTATCAATATAGGCAATCCTAATCAGTAGTATTGTAACAAAAACTTCGGCCCAAGTGGACACATAAGCCCATGAAAATGGAATTCAAAGAATCTAAACAAATACCTAGAAAGCCTTTCTGTTAATTCTCCATGCCTTTTGAAGACATTTGAAACTGGCAAGAACAAAACAAAACAAACAAAGCTGAAGATAGCAAAGTAAAAGCTGGTCCAAAGTTCTGAGACAATAGAGAAAGAAACAGTAATCAATACATCTCGCACGAGTAGCTGCCAACCGTAGATCCTCTGCTTGAGAAATTTTCTGGCAAAGATGAAACGAAGAAGTAAATTTAATAACTTAGAAATGTAGAAATGACAACGTATTCCACAATGCCATCAAACGAACAACTTTGGTTTTATTAGACCACATGGTGGATACAGGAAGTAGGAAGTTCATGGACCAGTTCCAAACTTATTATCTAGTCATTAACTGCTTTTAATATGAAATAAACATAGACATTCGGGTCTTTTTTTCCCTAAAAAAAGTAAATCTACCTAAGCTTTTTGGACTTCAATTTAATATTAAGCTTTTTGGAATTCAATTTAATATTCACTACCTCAATCCTAATAACCCTAAGAACAAACTACATTTTAACATACTCAAAAACGCTTTCCTCGTTATATGCAAAGGAAGGACAACTACAATTTATCAAAGTTTTTAAAACGCAACAAAAATCATATGTCGATACGAAAAATGTGCGGGTAATCGAAATTTGAGAAAAATTAACCATTTCTCCCATATTCACGGCGACTGACTTCTCCTGCACTTGATCCACTTCCGTCATCACAATTCAAGATCACCTACAACAAATGTTGCAGATGTAGTCTCGTGTCATCATAGAGCTCGCATGGTGAAATTATGGACTTTGGAGGAACAGTTGCCGAAGCATCTTCAAAATTAGAGCAAATAAGAGAACTTACCTGCTTCCCACTGGTTAAAACCCTAATTCATTCGAATTGGGGAGCCAGATTTTTCCTGTATTTTTTTATTTACTTCTAGTTTGTGGCGGTTTCATAGAATTGGAACTTCCCTCACGAAATTAGATTGTGAATTGCAATCAAAAGAATTGGCCACATTATGATTGTAAATTAACCACTAAATTTTAATTCATATCCTTATAGTTTAGCCTAAATTTAATTTATCCCCCTGTATTTTGAGATATCATTGGTGTCGTAGGGAAAGTTGCGATGGTTTGAACATGTACGCAGAAGGAGTTTGGACGATCCAGTCAGTAAAGTCAAAGGATTACAAGTCGAAGGGCGACGAGGGTGGGGGAGACCTAAGAGGACATGGGATGAGCAGATTCGGTTAGATTTAGTAGGATTAAACCTCTTCGAGGACATTACCTCTGATAGGACGAGTTGGAGACGTCATATTACGGTTAAAGATACATAAGACTATATATAGTAATTATTTGCTTATTGATCCCTAGACTGATAGGTATTTAATTATTTAGTTTGATCATTTATTTGTGTAGGCATTTATTTTTTTTTCAGTATGTACGTAGTGCATGGTGGGGTAAGTAGGTATTCTATTAATACTTGTTTCTCTTTTTATTATTTTATTATTTGTATTATTATTATTTATTTTATTTTATTTTTTATTTTTTTTATTTTTAATTATTATTATTATTATTTTTGAGTTAGGGGTAACTACGGAAACAATCTCTCCATTGTATTGTGGGGTCGAGATATGATTGCGTACATTCTACCCTCCCCACATTCTGTCTCAGAGCGGGATTTACTGAGTATGTTTGGTTTGGTTTGATTTGATTTGGTGTTTCGAAAAATTTCAATTTACCCCGCGTGTAATGTACTCGCCGGAAGTGAGAGTGGGATTGAAATTTTCGTTTCGAAAATACAATTTTACCCTTGATCTCTTTACTAATTATTTTTTTTCGTTTTTTAAAAAAATATTATTGTAAATATAATTACAAATGGCCTGAATGTGTAAATATGTATATTTTTACATATTTTTTGTTTTTAACTTTTAGAAATAAAATAATAACTCTTTTTTTTAAAAACTTACGGAAGTTAAAATAATATTCTAATATTTATTATAATCATAATTAACTCATAATTAAACATACCTACTCAAAAAATGCATAATTAAACATAATCACAAGTGAATAATTCCACGAAAATATTAAATGTATCTCTAAAAACATATCTTCTGAAAATTAGGGGTTGGCAAATGTTGTTCAGGCCTCGGGATTCCCGAGGCCGACCGGTCCGAATCCTGAAGCCCGAAAAAAAAGTAATTCGAAATGGGTTCAGGCCCTAAAAATAGGTCCTGGACCTAATTCGGGACGGAATCTGGCATATCCCATTTTAAAACAGGACAGGCCCGGACCCAAATTAAAAATAATAAAATATTAAAAAATATTTAATTATATATATTTATACTTAGTTTGTACAAAACCCAAACATAGTCCTAAACTGCTAAAATCAAATTTGGTCGGGCCCTATTCCCTACTAAACCAAATCTGGTCGAGCCTCGAGCCCTCCCCCTCCCCTTACGGTAAGTTCTGCCATACTTTTACAGTTTTACTTGTTGTTTCCATCTTTTTTTTTGTTTCCATCTCTTCATATGTACATATCAGTATTCACACACATTATCTTATCGTTTGATCTCTGTTTTCCCAACACTAAAATTCAAACCTCCATCAAAATTGATATCATTGTCGTCCCGATGACCGTTTGCATGAATTTCTCAACTTGAGGAGGCATTGGTTGTTAATCCTTATACTTTTAATTCGAACCTCGGGATGTCCCGAACCAAAACGAGACGGGATTGGGATTCGACAAATCCTAAACCCGAAGCTCGAATGCCCACCCCTACTAAAAATACACATATTGAATATTATTTTGATTTTCGTAAGATTTTTAAAAAAAGAGTTATTCTTTTTACTTTTAAAAGTTAAAAAACAAAAAATATGTAAAAATATGTATATTTACATATTTTGGCCATTTGTAATTATATTTACAATAACATTTTTTTTTAAAAACGGAAAAAAATAATTATTAAAAAGATCAGGGGTAAAATAGTCTTTTTCAAACGAAAATTTTAATCTCACTCTCATTTTCCGCGAGTGCATTACATGCGGGGTAATTTGAAATTTTTTTAAACACCTAGGGGGTAAATTAGAATTTTGAAACCATGAGGGGTAAATTAGAATTTTGAAACCATGAGGGATAAATTGAATTTAGACTAAACCATTGGGGGTAAATTAGAATTTATTCCAAATTAACCTACCTGAACTTGTTCGCGAGGCTATTCATGTACGGTTCTTTTTTTGGGGATGCTACCAATATTCGAACTTTTAACCTCACGCAACCACTCACATCCACACACCCACTCATATCATTAGATTAAGGTCATCTTCGTATTCGTGAACCGTTCTGATCACCAAATTAAATTGCAAATTGCAATCCATAGAATTGACCTCATTATGAGTGTAAATGAACTTACCTCGAGCTTATTTGCGAGCCTATTTGTGAACGGTTCTGTTCGGCTAAAGACCGAACCGAATGAGCATTTAATGAGCCAAACGCGAGTCTATTCATGAATGAATCTAATTGTGCACAGCCTAACTTTATTGAAGTATTTTATATTTCGTTTGTACAACTCAAAATTTCCGTTGTACCACTCGAAATTTTCGTTGTACCACTCGAAATTTGATTTGGCCAAAGTGAAACTTTTAATTAGCAACCCAAACTCATCTAATCAAGATCCCAAATAATAATAGATATTTATACCCTATTTTGTGCAAAGTTTCTATTTCTTCTTGTATTTATGCTATTAATTCTTCTTCTGTTTGTTCTCATTTTTAGAATGAGTGTTGTTTTGTACAAATTCTTAAAAAATGTTTAATAAAATTTAATTTTAATTATATATTATAAAACTAATAATAGGTTATCCAAATAATTTTCGTTTAATTAATTAAGAATGAAAATGATGATAATTTTGTCTTATATATTATTTATAAATTTGATATAATTTTAAAATTATTATTCTAATTTTTAGAAAAAAAAATACTTTCTTTCTATAAGTTTTAAATTATAAATATAAGAACAATTAATATAAATTTTATAGCAAAATACTCATTATTCTAATAAAAGTTCTTATAATTACATTATAATTTTAAAATCATACGCAAAATAAGTTTTAATGTTGTGATTAGGGGCTAAGATCAGTATGATCTTAAAAATATCAAATATAGTGAACTCGTTACCTCCATTGTGAATATCTTCAATAACGTTACCCATACAAAAATATGATCTTAAAAATATGTGTATTTGTGACCATAATATTCTTTACCCAACAATTTCTCCTCACTATTGAATTGCGGAAAACCTACACGGCACCGCAATCATGCACCTATTTCGCACCACTTGTAAGTAAGCACACACACCAATATTGATGTGTGTGTGCTCCCACATACAAGAGGGGGTTGACTGGGTTGAGGGGGCGTACAGTGACAAAAACACTGCATACTATGCAGTATCTACGTGGCAACGCAAGATTGGTGTGACAGGTGGACCGGTATACAACACTTTTGCGCGGACCCACTGACCGTCCAATCTGATGCTAACACATAAGCACTGCATAGTATACAGTATTTTTCTCACTGTATACTTCCCTATTTTTACCAGAGATGCACTTGCAGTGCCATAATTGCAGTGGCATATTACATATCTCATTAAATTGACAACGAAATCCACATTAGTTGCTACTTCACTCTTAGCTAATAGATAAAGGATTTGAATCATGAATAAATAGTATTTATCCTATCTTAAAAATGAAAAAAAAAACTTAATGATGAATTATTAACTACAGTAATTAATAATTTAAAAGTTAAAAGCCAAATTTCAAAATGGTCTAAATTAGCTATCTTGTGGCCATATACATCCAAGCAAGAGAATTTGCATTCATTCGAGTTAATTAGCATTCTATTGAAATTGTCAACCACCGTAAACTTCCACCAACTAAGGATTAAGGAATAATGGTTTGTGAAGTCTACTGAAGATTGTAACGCAATTTTGGCCTCCCATCAGAAAGAAACGACTGGTTTGAATTGCCTCAAAGGTTGTAAACGGGGCACACTGTCGACCTCTTCGCTCTCGTTGAATTCAATTGGATATTTCCCAATTATCGGCTTCCTGCAAAAAAGTAAAAACACAACATTTATAAGTATGGATATGCATGTCCATACATCCAGGAACTAGGAACCAGGAAACTAGCACATGAAAGGGCTTGATGAACAAACTAGCATATCAACTGAGAAATTCCAGTGAGGGAAAAAAAGAAGTAACCAGGAAGACGTACGTACCTTTGACATATAAAAGTTTCTTCAGACAATGCCTTTTCCAGTCTCTCCTCGAATGGTGTTGCATGCCAACTAACTTTCTGATCCTGTGAGGTGAGCAACAGTTGGCATTTGGGTCAGTCAAAAAACTAAGTAACGTTGTGGGGGGAAATGGATAGAGGAAAGCACACGCACCTCTTTGTACTTGTTAGTCGAATTGGGAATGCCATTCCCATCCCACCATTTTGGCGAAACGGTGCAAGGGTCATCATTGTGCCAGTGGGCTGCCACCATTCCCAGAATTGGTCTATCTGCAGGAGTTTTTCCACGACAAACTTTCTTCTCGGAAGTTGAGGCGTGCAGTTTTTCAACCCAAAGACAGTTTTCAGTTAATTCCGACATTGGGGTGGACATCACGCTAGCTTCATTGCTTTCATCCATCAATTCCTTCCACTTGGAGGGATTCCTCCTGGGGTCTAAGTCGGAGTATTCATGCAGAGAACTAACATCCAGAACTTCACTGGCTACGGTGTTCATGGCTGCTGGAGTACCAGGAATTTGCATTGCATCAGTAAATGTATGTGGGTTTGAATACCGTGTTGGCATTCTTTCACGGCTGCTATAATGTTTTGAGTGCTGATGTGCATGTCCAGATGAAGAAGCAAATCTATTTGACTCCCTGACTTCAGGTAAAACTGATGAAGTTTCATCACTGTCACTGGCATCCATGATTTTCTGAACATCATCTCTTTGCATGAACCTGCTATACGATCTTTCTGTAGTATCCCCATCAGTCAAGCAGCTGACAGGAGAAATATAAAACTTACTGATAAATTCATCATTTTACTCAACATTACAACTCAAAAATGATCATTTCATGCACAGATCTCAAAAGACAAATGAAACAGAAATGTGCTTGGTACCATTGTGACGTGGATTTTTGCTAAAACACCTGATCCAACTCGTGTATTCACATAAGAGTGTATAATTGAGCATGATTACCGTTTAGATTGCTAAATGAAACAATACCGTTCAAGAAAAACAAGAGATGGCATATGGTTGTGAAGTTCAAATTCGAAGGCACGTTCAATAATACATCTCATCTGCTCATTCTAAGGCCACATGAAGTTGAAGTCTAACCTGCTCGGCGTCTCAGTTGCCCATTCTTCAGAAACATCAACGTGACTTAGAGATTCATCAGATTCTTTCTGCAGGTTCAGAATCTCGTTGGGTGAAATGGGAAGATGCAATTTGCAATTAGAATTTTTTTCATCTTCAACCGAAGTTGACTCATTCCTCACTTTGTTGGACTCACTTCTGATCTCAATAAGAGTCTGAAGAAAAATATTTAGTCTAATTATATAGAAAAGGAGGCAGGAAGAAAAAGAGGCAGGAAGATTGCTGAATGCTGGACTCACAGTAATACGAGCAGATATACTAAAGAGGTAAAAAAATGGCCTCTTAACAGACTGCACAAAAACAACATTTTGCAGCAAAGACGTACATCATCCCCTTTTCCGATAAAAATCAAACTAGACTCGAAAATACAGCATTAAAAGACATGGCATTATCCAGAGAATACGAACTAATACTGTTGTTTCTTCTGAGAATCTAACAGAGACGGACCTGAGCCTTGAGCTTCCCAACATTAAGTTCTTGAGGATGTGGATGTGGATCGCGGCCTTCTCCGTTTCGAAGCAAATCATCTTAGCAATCACGAGAAATATAAAATTGATGATAACGGTCGATTTAGAAACCAACACAACGTAAAAATGATACAAAATGCGTCAAGCAAACCATTAAATCTCCACCGAATCACCGAAAAAACAAAGAGTCCGAGAGCAAATAAAATACCGTCACACAGGAATAACGACGACAACGAGTTTTTAGTGCAAGATACCACTGCCTCCTGAAAAATCAACACACCGAATGCATCATTTCTTTGATATCAAATTACAATAGACAAAAAATTCCCAGATTCATCTTTCAGGAAGTTAACAAATTTAAAATGAACCGTATCTTACCGGAGCAGTGAAACTGGAGCGCGATTCTTTCACGCGAAAACAGCCGAAAAGGAATTTCATCGTCGTGAGCACGAGGCGCACCACCGCAGCACCACCTTGATCTTCCTCGTTAGACTGAAACCAATGACATAACATTTGTGCTCTATATAGCTATAGCTGGCGGCGTATTCACAGAAATGAATGATAATTATTAAATTAATTGGTCAGGATTTGAATTGGCGTAGCGGAGAGATTGTCTGCGCGCCGGCGTTTTCGAATTCGAAAGGAAGGGGGAAAACAAAAATTAATGCTGGGTTGACGGCGCTTTGCCGCCGAGGCCGAAGAGTATAATGCAGGTCTTCGTTTTGACTTTCAAATTCAATTAAATGAAATTATAAGGCTCCTTACGAAATACGAAGTGAAATGCTGCGGTACCATTGAAGTGAAACGATGTCGTCCTCTATTAGATATATATTATATAATTAAAATACAATATAATAAATTGAAATTAAAATGATGATTAATTATTAATTAAAATATTAAATAGATAAAAATAAATTTGTTTTGAACAGAGAATCCGATTTAAAAATTGATACTAAACTTTTATTTTATCACTTGGTTTAATGTTAGTTTTAAATTTTTTACTTTTAAAATATTTATTTATTAGGATTTTAATTTTTTTTGGGCGAAACCGCCAAAACTATAATATGTAACCTATTCCTGAAAGATTTTGACATGATGATTCCGAAACTTTCATTTTAGCAACATATCGTTTAAGATTAGAGTTAAGTTTATTGCTATTGAAATCTATATTTAATATGATTTTAATTTTTTGGGTGAAGCCGCCGAAATCAAAATCTGTAACCGGTTCCTGAAAGATTTTGACATGATGATTCCGAAACTTTCCTTTTAGCATTTGTAACATACAATTTAGAGTTTGTTGCTATTAAAATCTATATTTAATAGGGTTTAGTTTTTTGACGGCGAATGCGTCGAAATTAAAATCTATGACCAGTTCCTGAAATATTTTTATATGAGGATTACATAACTTTTATTTTTGTACTCGTAACACATCGTTTAAAGGTAGGATTAAGTTTGTTGCTTTTAAAATAGATATTTAATAAGTTTTAGTTTTTTGGGGCGACAAAGCCGCCAAAAGCAAAATCTATAACCGATTTCTGAAATATTTAAACGTGAGGACTCTAAAAATTGTGATGATTTTTTTCGGCAACACAAAGTCGTCGAAAAAGAAATTTATTGACAATAAATTTTTTTAGTTTCCTACCTCCGAAAAAATATGCCAATTTTTCTATTCCCCTAAAAAAGAGAGAGTGATTGCAAAAAGGAATCTCCTGCCCCCACACCACCAAATTTGATAAGCCAATAAAAATTAATGCGTGGTTGACGGGGCTTTGAACGAATTCGAATTATACAGAAAATAAAAATTAATATAAAATATTTATATCAATCTAATAAAGTCAACTGGTTACAAATATTATAGTCAAAGATGCTTTTGATAGAGATTCATGTTCAGAAAATCTCGGAGATGACCTTAAGATTGCAAGAGAAAAAGTAAGTTTCCTTCCAATGTCGGATCGTATCTCATATCTGTTGCAAGCTAAAAACCTATCCTATGAGAGCGTATGTCTCTTTCATTGAAAAAGGCCGTTGCGATATCAAGCGCATGTGCTAATCCATGGAACGTGCAAAGTCCATTAGGGACAACTCACTTTATCCCAGAAGACACACCAGCACCACTTCACCGGTAAACAAACTGTTGGGGTGTAATTGGTAGAATGCTGCTGGTTTATCTTCCAGGATAAAGATAACAG
>JAOYMZ010000026.1:826982-837508 GCA_025802335.1 Pinguicula primuliflora | reverse complement strand
AGCGGTATCCATGATTCTGCAGCGATTCTCATTCGAGTTATCTTCATCTTACGTCCATGCTCCTCACTCTGTTATAATAACCCAGCCTCAGCATGGTGCTCACTTAATTCTACATAAACTCTAGAAGTCCTGCTACAAGTTTATACCGAGACAGCCTCAGCATAGCTGGCTGATCTAACTACTGCTTTCCATACTGAATAGACGGAGAATCAACAAAGCACTTCTATGATTCTTTCTGGTCTATTTCCTTAGGGCGAGCAAAGATGGTCAGTATCAGTAGTAAGATGAATTTTAAAATGTACGGTGGCTATTTCGAATAAGATGCTGGAGTTTTTACAACCTTAAAAAAAGTGGGATTCATAGTCAAAGTAAGTTGTGCCGATTCCGGAGTGTCCATTTAAAGCTTGTTTTGTGCTCTTATGTCTAGAAGGTGTGATGTTTTGCGCAAGTATTTAAAAATAATTATTTAAATTTTTATTTTAATTATATATAATAAATTTAACATTAAATTATTAAAATAACTTTTCTATTTAATTAAAATATATTATACAAGGATAATTTAGTCATAAAAATATTTATATTTGAATATTATTATAAAAATGTCATGCTTATTTTTAAACAGGAAAAAAACATTCCATTAGGTGCTTATTTTTAAGAAAAGAGATGTAAAAAAAGCACAAATATTAGTACTTGTATTACGCAAAACAGTCATTTTATATTAAAAGGTGCTTATAAGCATAATTAGAATCAAAAGTAAATCGCGCAAAACAGACATTTAGTGACGATTATAACCAAGGGCGGACTTAAGAATAATATTTACCCCAGGCTGAGCCTTAAAAAATTCAAAATTGATCTGAGTAGGAAGCCGGTTGGCTAGATATGTGGCAGTAGATGCTGCTTCTGGCCAAAAATCCGATGAAACTCGTGATTCAAACATAAGTGCCCGAGTAATCTCAAGAAGGAAACGATTTTTCTTTTCTGCGACACCATTTTGTTGCGGGGAATAAGAGCATGTGGTTTGATGTATCATTCCATTCTGAGAACAAAAGTCCCGCATTCGTTGATTCACAAACTCCCCCTCATTGTCGGAACGGAGAATCTGGATTTTGGTCTAGAACTGAGTTCAAACCATATGATAAAAGGTGGAAAATTTCTCAAACACCTCAGATTTATGGCGAAGAAAGTAAATCCATATTATTCTAGTGCAATCATCGATAAATAGTACGAAATAACGAAACTCTTGCCCTCCAATAAGAGGAGCAGAGCCCCAAACATCAGAATGTATTAATGAGAAAATATCAGCCACACGAGTATTCGAAACTAGAAAGGAATGTCTATGACTTTTAGCTAAAATGCAAGTTTCGCAAGATAAGGGGGTACTAGATGCCTGAGGAAATAATTGACGAAGGTATTTGTGAGACGGGTGACCAAGACGGCGGTGCCATAACCAACTTTGAGACTGGGTGGATCCATGAGTCAAGAGAGTCCTTCCCGGTGTTGAATCTACTTCGTCAACATAGTACCGACCATTCCTTTCAGTGCCACGCCCAAGTATCCTCTTTGAACCGATATTCTGTAAGACACAGAAAGACGGGTAAATCATCACAACAAAGTTTAGTTCCTTCGATACATGACTGATAGATAGCGGTTTATAGGATAAGGACAGTACATATAAGCAATTTGACAAGCGAATGGAAGACGAGATATCAATAATACCCGCCCCTTTTATGGGGGCAAATTCCCCATTAGTAGTCTGTACCACCTTTTTCTTCGAATCCTGCACAGTTACAACATCAGATAACTCATATGTGATTGTGTCAGTGGCTCCACAATTGAAGATCCATTACCCATTTTTTTGTTATTGGACTATGCGGCGACATTCACGAACCTGGCTGGAGTTTTGGGCTCGTATCCATTTTTTCCTGGCCCAGCAACGTTCGGCCTGGATTTAGAGCCCAAGTGTATAATTTTTTCTTTCTTATCATCAACATCCGGCCCACACGATTCTGGCCTGACGCCTTCATTGTTCGGCCCACAACATCCTAGCCCAATTTACTCATTTACGCTCAAAACAGAATTGTCAGTGCAATTACCAAAATACCCTTCGCAAAAATAACGTGCTCCAGAAAAGACAGGCGGACATTTACGTAATTTCGCATAATTGATATTGTTTTTACCTGGGGAGACTATAATCGGGTCATTGCTTCCTTCACTCCGGGTCGTAATCTCTCCTAATTTCGTATCTCCTCCGAACCCTAAATTCACGACGGAGACGTTATCGGCGGCGATAACTGTTTCTGGCCGATTTCCATCAACAACAGCGGCCGCTCCTCGTCCCTTCTTTTGGTAACCATTATATTTGTGGCATTCGACCTTTATGTGTCCGGGAATGTTGCAAAATTCACATCGAATTCCCTTTCCTCGAAATGATGAAGGTGCCATTCCACGGCCTTCTAATCGATACCCGCCTGACCACTAGGGATGAGACCTGTTTCCGGTTCCTGGTCGGAAATTTCACCCCTGGTTATCTTGAATCGTGAGTCCCGTTCCAATGCCCGATGATGGGTTGGGCGAGTCGGAGGCCACTATAGAATTCAGGATGATTTTCCGTGTGGCCTCCCACCGAACTGTCGCATAGGCGACCTCCACTGAGGGCAGGGGACTGAGTTTCAGCAAGTCCCGTATAATTGGTTTGTATGTGTCATTTAGCCCTGCGAGGAACCCGAATAAACGATGTTCATCCTGGATTTGGTTGAACTTGTTAATATCATTGATAGTTTCCATCGGGTTAGGTCGTCTTCGATCAATTTCAAGCCACAGAGATGAGCATTGTCCGTCAAAATCCTCTATTGTTGCTGTACCTTATTTCAGACAGTCGACTCTCGTAATTAGATCATAGATCTAGAGGCTGTCTTCCCCCACAGTGAATGTCCTCTTCAAAATTTTCTAAAGTTCATACGCATTCGGATAGTGTGCGTATTTCTGTACTAGCCTTTTCTCCATGGATCTTGTGATCCAGCCAAAAACTTGTGAAACCTGCTCTCTCCATTTTGAGTAACCCGGATCTGATACTTCCGGGGCATTCGCCTCCCCAGTGATGTATTGGACACGACCACGTCCCACGATGTATACTTCCAAGAACGTAATTGTAGTCGTCCATCTTGAATTCAATTACAACAGAATGATTCTGCGTTTCCTCTGACTCTGTCATCACGGAGGATGATGAGGATGCATCCTTTGCTTGTTGCTTCATGAACAGTTGAAACTGTTCGAATTGGGTGGCCAGATTGCCACTCTGGTTGGTCAGCGTCGAGAGTTTATCTCCCATGGTGCACCGTCCGTCGGAAAAACACGGGGTAACCCTAGGTAGATGACGAAAAACAAGATCGTTCCTGCTCTGATACCATAATAAGTTGAATTATATGCGGAATTGTAAAGAACACGAGTATTTACGTGGCTCGACAATTGCCTACTCCACGAGAAGAGCTCTTCCTTTTTTTGTATTTTGTTTTCTTTCATCTTGATACACCGTTTATATAGATACAACAATCTTCTAGAGTCCCAACCAGTATGGAACGTGATTCCTATAATTTAGGGTTCACATAATATGGAAAGGATTTGGTCAAATCCTTTCCATAACAAGAAAAGGCGTATAAGTAAATTTAGCAGTATATCCCTCATGCCTACTTGCTGCAGAAACTGCCCAACATCTCTTCCTGGAATGTGCAGCTGCGAAGGAATTATGGAATCTAAGCTATCAGTGGCTTGAAGTGTCTGCAACACTACCCAACACAATAGAAGAGCTAGCTGCCCGACAGATCACTTAGGCGAATTGGCCAAAGAACTTCTGGAAGATTACCTTGCAATACATATGCTTGCAAATTTGTTTAACTCGCAATGAAATAATCTTCAACGAAGCGCAGCTTCGCATTGAATGGACATTCGAGCAATTACACCAGAAACTGTAGATTTTACTGAGATCACACGATCAGCTGCAATTGGCAACAAGCTTTGAAGATTAGTTTAGAGAACCCAACTTTTATGTATGAGTAGGCGATGGGGAAGAAAGGAATTTGAGTAGTAAATATGTAAATACGTTTACAGAAATAAAATTTTACTTATAAGAAAAAAGAGATATTGGGCTCATATTAATTGTGGTTTTGGAGGCCCGAAGTGAGATTTTAATTTGGATCGTTTGATTTAAGTACGGTTTACTTTCCCAACCATGATGTGTTTGATATCAACCCAATGGCAGAATTAGGCTCATATTTGGGTCCGAGCTAAATTTTTTTTTATTGGGCCCGGGCTGGTCACCCCCTAGTTCCGCCCTTGTGTGAACCAGACTTGAACATGTTGGACTCATAATAGTTAATACTACTTTTTGAAGCTACTTGGGTTCGTGGCCCATGAATCCAGCCCAATATCTGTTTCATTCTCAGATTTGACAGGAAGCTCAACGCTAATGTTCAGACTTCAAGTTCAGAAGAATCAGCATTCTCTCCTACTGACAAACAAGGAGGGAATTAGCGGTTCTTCTGCTTTTGATTATTGTGTGCCGGCTGAAATGGGATTATTGGGTGCCAATGGAGGTGGAAGCCTATGGGGTATTGGCCCCTCCGACGATGCCATTCGCCGGAGGCGAGAAAAAAAGAGAGAAGAAAAATCCAAGCCCTCTTCCTCCAGGGACGCCTCCGGCGGAGCAACCACCGGTTCCTCATACATTTTTCCGCTCAAGCAAGCGGCTACTGCGTCCGTTCTTGCCTTGACTGGAGATACCATCGCGCAGCTTCGCCAGAGATGGATTAGAAGTAGAGATTCTATTGACCAGTCTGAGGATCCCAAAGTATGAATCCTTGCTCTTACTCGTTTGCTATAGCTCACTAGGTCTCTTGGTTGGTGATTTTATTTTTGAATGCATTCGTGAGGGAACTCCACGGGTTGGATTTTAGTCTTTCTTCGGTTGAAATTTATATAATCTATCTTGATAGCCTGTGATTGCATAAAATCGATTGTATTGTTTTGATTATCTGAAAATGGGAAGTACATTTGAGTGAAGTGAAACAGGAGTAAAAATTCACTCGCTCAAGTTTTCTGCTTAAGAGTGACTCTTACTTTGAGCATCTCATTCTTGATGATTTGTCCCACGAATATACAAGCATTTCTTCATCTGTTGCCATTATCTAGGAAGGCTATAGTTGGCGTTTTTTGTATGCATGATGAAGTGCATTATTCAATTTGTAATCTATCAGGTTGTTGTAAGTTCATGCTTGTCTGAACATGACTGGATTAGAGCTGTCCGTTTGACATCATATGGATTCTTGCTGTACGGTCCTGGTTCATATGCATGGTACCAATACCTTGATCATTGTTTGCCCCAGAAGACGGTTCAGAATCTCATGATGAAGGTATTTACCTCAGGCGTGGTTTTCTTATTGTAAGTGAAAGTGATCCTCGGAATAATTTGCTTGGGTTCTTTGCTGTTGCAGGTTTTATTAAATCAGATTGTACTAGGTCCTGCTGTGATTGCAGTCGTATTTGCGTGGAATAATCTGTGGCAAGGGAAAGTTGCCGATCTTCCCAGTAAATACAAAAATGATGCCCTTCCTACATTATTTACGGGTAAAATGCTCCATTTATTGGTATATTAGAAAGTTAACTTTCGAAGAACTTCTTGACATCTTGTTACTGTCTTGCAGGGTTCCGTTTCTGGGTGCCAGTTAGCATACTAAATTTCTGGTGTGTTTCTTTAACTCTCATCTCTCATTTTTCACAAAATCAAGTACTTGTTTTTCACATATAAGGAGAATTCGAATCTCAAACTTTCTTAAAATTGTTCTACTTGCATGCAATTTTGTTGTAGTTTATTCATCAATTAAATAAATGCTCAATTCTGCTGCAACTTACAGGTTGGTCCCTCTTCAATATCGCGTTGCCTTCATGTCCATGGGTTCGGTATTTTGGAATTTCTACTTGTCGTCGACTATGAATAGTTGATCCTTGCTGCAGAAGGAAAGGGAAAAAAAAACTCAGTTATTGGACCCGAAGAAGTTTAAAGTCAGATTTTACAGTTTTGAAGAATCTGATCGTTACGTTTGGAGGCCTGGAACCTGATTCTTCAACGTTTCATTTGTCATGGCTCCTCTTGGTTCCATCTGTTAGCTCCTCACACCTTATCAAGACTAAGTTAGGCTGGTGAGAAATGGAATACCAGTTAGGCTAAGGCTCATACTGCTGAAAGATGCTGAATTTCCTCCTTTTGTGACGTTATTCATGTGTTCTTCTAATATTCTTTTCCCTGTTCTTATGTTCCTTATCTTTTATTGGGCCATTTAAAGGCACGGGCAGCTTCTTGCTGTCCATAATACAATTTCTTGTTTGTTTGCCACATTCTCTTTCCATTTGATAAGAACTTGGTTATATGATTTTGTGTTGGTTAAACTAGCTTGCAAGTAAGAAAGACGAAGAGCTGGTTTCGCAGGGAGCTGGGCGGGTGTGTGTGAACTATGCAGCCCAAGGATTGATGCGGTAAGTGAGCCGGTGTAAAACACTCGTGTCTGCTGACAGGTCAATCTCGCAGTGACAAGAGGTCCTGCACACTACCCCTCTTCCGCTCCGCAGAAGTGTTGGGTCTAGTACACGATTTAAGCAACTTTAGGGGTGGAACTGTATTTATAAAGAAGACCAGGGCAAAATAAACCAAAAGGAAAAAAAAAAAAAGTAAAAGCCATCACGTAGCAACCGCACGAATCTAATCCACATAACAGCCATACGGAATAAACATTAGAAGAGATTTACACCCCAGTAAATCTTCTTCATCGTGAAATTCTGCAATCTTCATCTTCATTTCTAAGTAGTCACTATCGACCGTTTATGTGGTATCTCATCATTCTTCAAGTCTGATATAGAAATGCCAAATGGGTATACTTTCTGTGCAAAACCATGTCATGAGACCGGCATCGCTCATCAAGAGTCACTCTTTTGGGTCATCTTATCCTTCATATGTGAGGTTTATCCTAAAGTCTTCATCTTTATGTCATCATTCAGCAAATTTGAAAACTATTCTAATGCTTTTCTCGTACATAATTCCATTTCACAGAGGAGCCCATTTCTCAGAGGTCAATCTTGTTGCAGGCACTTTCTTAGACTCAATAAGGGGAGGCAACGGAGCCATGCTAGTGAGTTAAATATTTTCATGCGTTTCTGGGCTATTCTTGCTCGTTTTGTGCTTATAACGTATTCAACTATGAACTGTTAGATCATAGATTTGATTAATTAAGAAGTAGAGTGTTAATATGAAGGATAACTTTGATTCCAATATTCTTTAACACTTGGAACCATGGCTGTAAACCGTTTCTCAATCTTGATGACTGAAGGAACAGTATTTTCTCCCAAATGTGCTCTGCCACTGACCGAGGATAACGTAGAGACGGTGCTGGATGAAGTGAGACCAGGGCTAATGGCTGATGGAGGGAATGTGGTTCTGCATGAAATTGATGGCCTTGTTGTGGTACTTAAGCTCCAAGGTGCTTGCGGTTCTTGCCCGAGTTCCACCATGACATTGAAAATGGGGATTGAAACTCGTCTCAGGGATAAGATCCCTGAGATTGAAGCAGTGGGGCAGATCCTGGACACAGAAACCGGACTCGATCTGAATGAAGAAAATATAGAGAAGGTAATTGAAGAACGTATATGAATCCCTGCTTTTGCTGTAAAATATTCTAATGATGCATGAACTGTGAAGCCTAAGCAGACACAAAGGAAAGGAGTCGTTGGTTCTAATTCTCGCTTATCCTGTAGGTCCTATCGGAGATCAGGCCGTATCTTTCAGGAGCCGGTGGAGGAGTGTTGGAGCTTGTTGAGATCAATGGGTATGTGGTGAAAGTTAGATTGAATGGGCCTGCAGCTGGAGTAATGACAGTTCGTGTTGCTCTTACACAGAAGTTGAGAGAGAAAATACCTGCCATTGCAGCTGTTCTATTGATCGACTGAACTATTTCGTGAGGAATCATATCATCAAGATCTATAGTTAATGGAATAGTGGAATTTTGAAAATCAAAGTTGTGCCCACGGGCTTATGTGCATGTTCTTGTTTCAAGTTTCATACAAGAAATTCGAGTTTGGCAAGTTCCTTGTTCCAATTGGGATCTAAGTCATTCATTCTTTTGCGTAATTTTATAATTGTGCCCATTAAATGATTATCGTCTAATCTGGTAATCTGGACCCTTGGATTGTATTTTTGCATCAATTAAATACAATAGTTCAGATTATCACTCAGTGTGGAGCATAAGAAGATTTTCCTGCAAACAAACAACTGAGTTTCAAAGTTACGACTCTGAGAAGCAATGCAAATAACAAATGATCACGTCACGGGTTTTGATACTGTCCACAAAAATTTGATGGTTATTGAAAAAAGAAACGAATAAGCATATGGGAATGAGAATGGGAATTTAGACCTCAAAAAATCGAAAATCCAAGAACCGTCAAAACCCTCCGAAGAAAAAATTGTCGGACAAGTATAATGAGAGGGTGGAGCTCGCCCAATCAAAACATTTAGAAGACGACACGTACGGTGTTCATAAGCCACATCCATTCCCTCTAAATTACTGCTTCCCTTTCAGACTTCTCAGTGTTCTTGCTCCTGTCTTAGTTCATCATTCATCGCAGGTGCACATCTCTTACTTGTCTTAGGATAGGAAGTATCCAACTTTTGTTTATTATGCACGGGTTTTCTTGGGTCTCGGTTCTAATTTGCATTATGTTTTTTCGATATGTTGCTGAAATTTCCGTGGCGCTCAAGTTTATTGCCTCCAAGACCCAGATATTCTTTTGGGGTTTATGTAATTGAATCAGAAGCTGCCAATCATGATTCGACCAATTTTTGGGTTCTCTTTTGTTTTGCCATTCTGGGTTTTTATTTAACGGTAGCTTTGAAGTGATCCTTGATGCTTGTGGGAAACTTAATTGAGTCTGCAATCAGCTACCACTTGCTAGTTCCTTCTTTGGCGAAAATAATTGCCCAACCTTTTTCAATTTTGAACTTTTTTTTCTGATAATGAAAGTAAGTATTGAAATTGCCTGGGACTATGAACTTGCTGATCTTGTCTTGCCTATGTTACCTACTGAACTTTGTTTGTCGAAGTGCAGTGGTAAAAATGTCTGCTTCTTCAGCTTGTTTGGTCGGCAATGGTGTGTCTGCAAGTAATTCCAGAACCAGTTTGAGTAAGGAAACTTATGGCAGGAAGCTTTTCGTATCCTCACATCTTCGGACGTTGAATAGACCGTGTAAATTAATTCGTGTTAAAGCATCCCTGGACGAGAGGACAAATGAAGGAAGAAGAGGATTTCTAAAATTGCTCCTTGGCAATGCTGGAGTTGCCATTCCTGCATTGCTGGGTACCGGGAAAGCGCTTGCAGAAGACCAAGCTGTTTCTAACTCGAGGATGTCTTATTCTAGATTTCTGGAGTACTTGGATAAGGATAGAGTGACGAAAGTTGATTTGTTTGAAAATGGTACCATTGCCATTGTGGAGGCTATCTCGCCTGAGTTGGGCAATCGGGTGCAGAGAGTGCGTGTACAACTCCCAGGACTCAGCCAGGAACTACTCCAGAAGTTTAGGGAGAAGAACATAGACTTTGCAGCACACAATGCTCAAGAAGATTCTGGCTCTCTTTTATTTAACCTGATTGGAAATCTGGCCTTTCCTTTGATCTTGATCGGTGGTCTTTTCCTTCTCTCGAGGCGGTCCCCGGGTGGAATGGGTGGACCTGGCGGGCCTGGTTTCCCACTATCCTTTGGCCAGTCAAAGGCTAAGTTCCAAATGGAGCCAAGCACTGGAGTAACTTTTGATGATGTTGCTGGGGTAGATGAAGCAAAACAAGAATTTATGGAGGTAGTGGAGTTTTTGAAGAAGCCTGAGAGATTTACTGCTGTGGGTGCTCGTATTCCAAAGGGAGTTCTTCTTGTTGGGCCGCCGGGTACTGGAAAGACCTTACTAGCCAAGGCTATTGCTGGTGAAGCAGGGGTGCCATTTTTCTCCATTTCGGGTTCGGAGTTTGTTGAGATGTTTGTAGGGGTTGGTGCGTCACGTGTCCGTGATCTTTTCAAGAAAGCCAAGGAAAATGCTCCCTGCATTATTTTCGTAGATGAAATTGATGCTGTTGGTCGACAAAGAGGAACTGGTATTGGTGGAGGAAATGACGAAAGGGAGCAGACTCTAAACCAGCTGCTGACAGAAATGGATGGCTTTGAAGGGAATACGGGAGTAATTGTCATCGCAGCAACTAATCGTGCAGATATTCTCGACTCTGCCTTGTTGAGGCCCGGAAGGTTTGATAGACAGGTATAAAATGTGATGCAAACGGTTGACTTTCTCTATATGTCAATTGATGTAAGGATTCTATTCTAACTCAAAACATTTTTTTCAGGTAAGTGTTGATGTCCCTGATGTCCGTGGGAGAACAGATATCTTGAAGGTTCACGCCAGCAATAAAAAGTTTGATAATGATGTTTCCCTCGAGGTGATAGC
>JAOYMZ010000026.1:801500-826882 GCA_025802335.1 Pinguicula primuliflora | reverse complement strand
AATTCGTAATTAATTACTAAAACTAATTTCCTATAGCAATTTGCTATGCTGACGGAGAGGCCTGAGTTTGGGCCTTGGGGCCTGGCCTCTTGCGCCATAAATAAAATTATACGAAAAAATATTATATTTAAAAATAATAATAAAGAATTAAAATAGGTTAAACAGGTCAGTCTGTTAACCTGCCGGGTTGGGAATCTCAACCCCGCCCGACATGTTTTTAAAAACAGACCAGACTGACCCGTTTTCTAAACAGGCTGGGCTGGCTTGACACATTTTTTAAACAGACCGAGTCGACCTATATCTACGTTTTTGCGGACAGGCAGACCTGTTTAACCCGTGATTATACACCTATCAATATTAAATTAATATTAATTTTTTCGGGCCAAGGCCAACACTGACCAACGTTTCCTTTCAAACATCAGATAACCAGCTCAGCATTTCTTCCCGAGATGTCTTTGATAAAACGGCCGACGAAATCAAAAGACGAGCCATTTTCCGCCATCGCCGTCCTGCTCTTCCATTTCAGTGCTCCGACTTTTTCCCTGATCCTGCTCTCCGGATCCATCAGAACCCTTATCCCATTCTCGATATCCGCCGCGGCCACAATCACATCGCTGCCCTTTTTGTAATCCATATCGATCTCAACTCCAATACCCAAATCCTTCACCAACTGAAACGCATTCGTTTGTTGTTCCGCGTACAACGGCCAAACTCCAATCGGAACTCCACACCAGATGCTCTCCAGCGTCGAATTCCAACCGCAGTGTGAGATGAAACCGCCCACCGCAGAGTGGGATAACACAGCAAACTGCGGCGCCCATCCGATTACCAAGCCGATTCCAGCAGTTCGTTCCAGGAACCCCTCAGGCAGAACTTCTTCTGGGTTTTCGTACTCGCCGGGAGTCGCGAATTCTCCCGGAAGTGGGGGTTTCCTCAGGGACCATAGAAATCGATGCCCACTGTGTTCGAGAGCGAGGCCAATTTCCTTCACCTGGTTTTTATCAAAAGATCCCCGACTCCCGAAACAGAGGAATACCACAGACGAATCAGGTTGCTGGTCGAGCCAATTCATGATCTGGGCATTTCTGGGGTTATCCTTGATTCCGTTATCGTGGTGAATCAGTGGTCCAATCGAGTAAACTGGAGGGATTTTCTCATCGTTTGAAAGGGATTGCATCCCGTGTGATTCCAGATCGATGAATGTATTCACCAGGATTCCCTTCGCCTCTTTGTATTCTTCGGCTAGATGATAAAACACTTTGCCATCATTTTTCTGAAACGTGACGGGAGGTAGCTGCTTGGCCGGGACTGGAAATCTGTAAGATGGGATTGACATTTCAGCGTCCGAGTTCTCGTATGCCATCACGTCTTGATTTGGATCATTTAACATGCTCTGAACATGGAACATGAGGCCTAGAAATGATGCGCCGGAGGTAAAGAAGACGTAAGTGGGTGCCCCGAACTCGTTCGCCACATCTGCCATGGTCGTGCAGAACATGTCCACAATAAAACCCGCCAGCTTAGAATCCGAGCCAAGATGATGTATAATTTGGAATACCTCATTTCTTACGTTGTCCCTGTGACTATGGATATACTGTTGGTGGAGGGATAGGCTGTGGGTGTCCGTCGACGACATCGTAAACTGACCTTGTGGAACGTCGATGAAGTGAATTCGGGTACTTGTTTCCTGCAACTGTTGATGGGAATTGACAGAAGGAAGTTCATTGGTAGTATAAAATGGCTTGATAACGAGCATGGAGATAGAGAGCGTGTCATCCCTGTCAATTAGGAGGTTTGCTAACTCAATAGTTGCTTCCAAGTGACCTCTTCCTGGAGAAGGAATGATGACCACCTCCGATTGAGGTTTTGCAGTCATTTTCTTTCAAGAATTTTCGAACTTACTCTGCTATCAAATTCTTGTTCACTTAAAATGGGAACAGATGTTATGGATATACTCAACAAGTTTTAGCCATTTGTTGTCAGGATCCTTGTTCCTAACAATTTGAAATCGTGTTCTTCAGTCTTAACATCTTCTAGATGTAACCTTAGAAGGTGTTTTTGGGCTTGCACGTAACCAGTGGCGCCGCACTGCTCTCCAGTAAGAAAAAGTTCAAATTTTCCATTTGACAAGTGTCCAGACTCATAGACTCCAATTTTTGACATGCAGAACTGAAGATATATAGAACAAATATTTTACCTGTCTTTGGATTTTTTTTTTAATTGAGATGTTTCTCAAAAGAAAGAATCTTTATCAAAAACATAATGGTCGTTTCTGGCATGTAGGTTTCCTGTCCGAAATCATCGTTTGGTCGTACTCGTACTGCAAAACAATGACCTGAAATTAATTGAGCCATAATGGTCACACTTTTCTTGAATACTGGCGCCGCCCTGCGTATGGACTGAACTGAACCTCCCCTTTTCCTCCTCATCTACTTCTACCTTTGACCCGAGACGATGAACCGCGTGACAAGAGTCGCAAGCAAATATTCCGGCGAGCATCATGAAGAAAAATCCCGCTTGCCGCTCTTGTCCCGCGGTCATCGTCTCAGGTATGCTCTCCAAATACGGAGGGCGATGAGATTTCTTGATCAATGAGCCTACATCGTGACGAGCCCAACAGCTCTCATGAGAACAGTGACGATAAAGAAGATTCATGCCCTGAGGAAGACGGAAATGATGAACATCTGCAAAAGCCATCTCCACATCATAAAGCAAGGAGAAAGGAGTAAGACGCATTTGACATAGACAAATGGTGTAATTAATAGTGTAGCCATAGTATGGGCCTAAGGCCCGAATGTAAAACTCACATGTACATATATAGCTGCAGATGCGGCATTTCAACACAAGTGGAATACGCATTCCAGCAATATCTAGCCGCCACATTCATTTGTCACATGCTCTGTACAATTGGCTCTCTTTGTCAATCCCTTCTGGAGTTAATGTTGATACAATGAGTTCTTCATACTTCCGCTGCACATATATGTTTTAACATGGTATCAGACCTTTTGTGAATTTCTTTTTACGCGATCCTGAGGTTACATTGCTGGAATTCGGACAACGATTACTATTTTTTCTCATTGAACAATTGCTAGATGGGAGATATTGATGGAAAGAAGCCAGAAACTGGTGAAAAGAAAGATTCATCAGGCTCGCAGATAAAGGGCTCACAGATGGCCATAGTCGTTGCAAGAAACAGACTGCACGTTCGTGATTCCGACGAATCGGGAATGGCCCTGGTGACGGTCCTTCTGAACACGAAGAGCTAACAATCCTGGAGTTGTGCTATTCGAATGGCACTTGGGGCAAAACGCAAGCTAGCGCTGATCGATGAGAATATTCTGCCTCCTCCTAATGAAGAATTAGAGGAATATCAACAATGGAGGAGCGCGAATTTGCTGGTAATGTCCTGGATCTATAACTCAATAGATCGGGACGTGCTCGAAGGAGGGCATGGGAGGTATGAATTCCTGATGGAGAAACCTCTCGAAAAACAAATCCGACATATAAGGCTTGGACGAAGAAGGACCTCCAAGTGTTTTCATAGTTAACGAACAACATTGACCGAAGTATTGTAAGGCAATACATATATTTCCCAAACTCTAAAGCTCTGTGGAGGACGTTGGCAAAAACTTTTTGGCAGGGGAGGTCAGTCTGCAGATTTTTGATCTGAAGAGGAAAGCCGAATGATTGACTCAGAATGGAATCAGTATTGAGGAGTACTATAACTTATCGAATAATTTGTGGATGGAGATCGATCGAATGAGATCGAATCCAATGAAAGATGAAGAGGATATTGTGAAGTATAATGAGTTACAGTCGGAAGATCGACTGTTCTCGTTCTTATCTGGGTTAGATAAGGTTTTTGACCCAATCGTGAGAGATGTTTTGAAGGAAAAACCATTACCGGACATCGACGAGGCTTACGCGACACTCCAACGAGAGGTGGCTCGTCGGGAGATTTTTGTTCAGGCGACAAACATGGAAGGAGGCCATTAGGACGTTGGCCATCAGAATCTGGGCCTTGGGTTTGGCTTGACAGCACAGAAGCCCCAAAACTCATCCTCTGGCCCGAAGGAAATCACCGTGACTAATGTAGAGACTATTCTGCATGGGCCGGACCAGCAAGTGTCCCAAAGGGCGGATCCAGTACCCGGTGGAGCAAATTACAACGAGTCGGGTGGGAACCGACCCAGCATCACTGACCCGTATATCACCAACCTGACACAAATCGAGGTTTTAGCGGTTGTCGGTCAGAGAGTGGCAGTCCGTCGTCTGGCTCATCATTCCGAATGAGATGTGACTGCTGCAGAATTCTTGGGCATATCAGGAGAGATTGTTATTGATTAAATGGCCCTCTAGGAGCTCGACGGGACTGGGGCGGATAGAATCGAGGGGTTGCTACATACGGCGAGGTCGTAGATGGAAACAAAGATGAATCTGGCTTCGCATTGGGGAGTAAGGACCCACAGCCTCTGGCAGAAACACATCTAGCTTGCAAGTTGCGCCACACGACCCTAATTCCATAAAGGGAATCCAATAGGATGAGGGTAGCAACGGGAGAGAAGACAGACAATCAATTTTTTGCAAGGATGATTCCAGCGCCAGTAAAGGTAATAGGAAAGGGAGATTGCCTTTGAGTGATGCTTATATAGATCCTTGTTTAAATAATGCACGTTATTTTCCGGAAGGATGTTTTGGGGAATTACATTTGTGTGAAAATGCTGAGGAGGGTAAGAATGCAAGATGAATTTTTGATTATGGTGCGACTGACACTATAACATATGATATTGCTGATTTAAGTGTGAGACAGAGTCCCCGAATGAGCCGCATCCAGACAGGGAATGGGGAATTATTACCAGTCAAGGGTGCCGGGACAATTGAGATAACTCCGATACTCAAGTTATCCAATTGTCTATGAGTACCAGCTTTATTTCACAACTACTTTCGATTAGTCAAGTGACAAAAGAGTTTAATTGCACTGTAATCATGTACTCGTCTTTTTGTGTGTTGCAGAATATCCGAACGAAAGAGATTATTGGTCGTGGTACTGAACGAGTTGGATTGTACTGCGTGGATGAGGTGTCCAATTTTAAAGTTATGACAGTCGTAGCACTCATCCCCAGAAAAGTTGATTGCGGCACCAACGCCTAGGCCACATTTCTGATAGTTATCTCAAGAAACATTTTCCTAAACTTTTCGGTTTTTCTATTACATGTGATTCTTGTTTTTGTGCGAAAGCTTACCCAGCTTCTTTTGTTTCTTGTACTTCAAGATCTGATGAACCTTTTTCGATTATTCATTCTGCTGTATGGGGCCCTGCTCCTGTGGTTGGGGGCAATGGATTTCAGTATTTCATTCTTTTTATTGATGACTGCACGAGGATCCGTTGAATTTATTTTTTGAAGCATAAGGGTGATGTGCGTGACAAGTTTTTTACATTTAAAATGATTTCTACTCAGTTTGATAGCTTTATCAAAACTCTTCGGTCTGATAATGGGGGGAGTTTGTGTACTCAAAAATGACTGATTTTTATACTAAAAAGGGCATTATTCATCAAACCACATGTCCGTACACTCCGGAACAAAATAGAGTAGATGAGAGGAAAATTCGTTTTCTTTTGAAAATGACACGAGCCTTGATGCTCGAGTTTGGGGTACCATCTACTTTTTGGCCAGAAGATTTATCCACGGCCACTAACCTGGCTAATCGACTTCCGACACGAGTCTTGGATTTTAAAACCCCACTCCACACCTTATCTGTGCACACTAAGGTTCCTCTGTATCTGACCTTGAGCCCTAAGGTATTTGGTTGTTCCGTCTTTGTGCACATCCCACGAGTTCATCGTAGAAAGTTAGAACCGTGCTCATTAAAGTGTGTTTTTATGGGTTATGGGGTGCATCAGAAGGGATATAGATGCTATGATCCTATCTCGAGGCATCTGTTTATCATGCCTCACTGTGATTTTGTGGAGATAGAGTTCTATTTCAGTCAGCTGCCCCAGTCTAGTGGTCAGGGGGAGCGTTCAGTTGATCTGCTAGATTGGGTCAGCCTTCCTTCCATTGGTCCTGGACTCCAGAGAGCGCCGCCCATCTATCCTGAACAGCCACATCATGTCCTAGTCGATGCCCTACCTATAGAGACGCTGCCATCAGTACAGTCCGGAGATCCCGTGGTGCAGACTCCTTCTCCGGATATCTCAGTGAGTTCTCTTGAGCCTGTTTTCGATCATTTGGCTTCTACTGACAGTTCAGGTGATACTAATGTACTAGTGGTGTCGGCTCGGGTCCTTCCGGGTCGATTTACTATAGGAGTAGCACTCAGACGATATTCTGCTGATCATTTTCCCAGCATGAAGAGGTATCTTGTAGCGAATATGTTCAGGGGGAGACTATCGACGGCTGCTAAGGCATTTAGTATGGCATTTTATACAGAGGAGGTTCCAAGGAATGAAGATGAGGTGTTGGGTATACCCTGAGTGGAAGAAAGCGATGGAAGTTGAGATAGAGGCATTGGAGAAGAACCACACTTGGGATAAGTGTAAAGCACCTGTAGGGAAGAAGCCAGTGGGGTGCAAGTGGGCATTCACAGTGAAACAAAACGCTGATGGATCTGTTGAGCATTTTAAGGTGAGACTAGTAGGAAAGGGGTACACCCAGACTTATTGGGTGGACTATTCTGAGACATTCTCACCTGTTGCTAACATTGACACCATTCGTGTTTTGTTCTCTACTGCAGCTAATAGGTTAGTTTGCTTTACCAGTTCGATGTGAAGCATGCTTTTTTACATAGTGATTTGGAGGAAGAAGTTTATATGGAGAGTCCTCTGGTTTTTTTGCATCAGTTCCAATCAGCGGAGGTCTGCAGGTTGAGGAAGGCCTTATATGGTTTTAAACAGTCACCTAGAGCTTAGTCTGGACGCTTTACGGTGGCCATGAAAAGATATGGATATTGTTAGAGCAATTCAGATCATACCTTATTTCTCAAGCGACGAGCACAAGGTATCACTTTTATGATTATCAATGTGGATGAAATGATAATAACCAGAGATGATGAGGAGGAGATTAGGGGGCTTAAGGGAAATCTATTTAAAGAGTTTGAGATGAAGGATTTGGGGCAATTGAAGTACTTCCTCGGAATAGAGGTGTTGAGATCATGTGTTGGAATTTATATATCATAGCGCAAGTATATTCTCGATTTATTAGTGGAGACAGGTTTGTTGGAGTGCAAGCCGTTAGCCGATGGACTCACCCATGGCACTGAATCATGGGCTTAAGATGATTGATGATGCTAAACGTGCTGACTAAAGGAGATATCAACACCTTGTGGGAAAACTAATTTATTTGGCTCACACTCAATCTGATATCGCCTATGCTGTTGGAGTCCTAAGTCAATTCATGCACGATCCACAGAAAGAATATTGGGATGCAGCTATGAGGATCGTTCGATACTTGAAAGGGATGAGTGAGGTTGGAGTGTTGTTTAAAAATAATGGACATCTGGAAATTGAGGCTTACACTGGTGCAGATTGGGCAGGTAATCTAGTGGATTGAAAATCCACATCTGGGTACTTCACATTTGTTGGAGGGAATTTGATAACGTAGAGGAGCAAGAAGCAGAAAGTAGTAGCGCTTTCTAGTGCAGAGTCTGAGTTACGGGGAATAGCAAGGGGAGTAGCGGAGGTACTGTGATGAGTTGGGGTTTCACTCGAACCGATCGTATCAACTCTATTGTGATAACAAAGCCGCAATCAACATTTCATAGAATCATGTACAACATGACAGGACGAAGCATATTGAGATTGACAAACGCTTCATAAAGGAGAAGCTCGAGAACGGAATTATTACCCTCCCATTTGTGCGGATAGAAGACCAACTGGAAGATGTGCTTATGAAGGCTGTAGCGGGAAGAGTGTTCCATGATGTGATGAACAAGTTGGGTGTTGGTCCTCCCCCACTCAACTTGGGTAGGAGTGTTGAAAACAAGATATTTAGGGGAAGATTTGACTAAATCTTCACCCTTGATTCCATTGATTTCCTCTATAAATATGATTCTATTGTAAAATATAAAGGTATGAAGAAATAAGGAGAAATAAAATTCCAGCTTCTCCTGTAGATGTAGTCAATTGCCGAACTACGTAAATTCTTCTTTAAAAATTTTGTTGACAGAGTGTGAAATGGAGCAACAAGGAAGAAATGTTGGGCACTCAGCGGTCATGAATCGGTGGCAAATAGTAATTTGCAAAGTTCTTTGACAGTTGACTGATATGCCTCCCGTTGCTGGAAGCAACAGATCCATTCATGACGGAATAAGACGTTCTCTTTCATTATCAGCTTTGCGCTTAGTGAAAACGAGAGAACAATATTTTTGCTAAACTGCAAAAACGTCGCCGTTTTTTATGTTCAGAATGTATTTTGTGACTTAAATTTCTGATTTATAATACCCAATTGCAGATGAACCAAAAATTGATATTCCCCTCTTCACATCGAATTTTAGGACAGATTCCAGTAAGTATGACAAAAAAAAATTTTAGAAACCAAAAACTGATTGTGTACCTACCACTACTGGAAAAAAAAAAAATTATAGCCAATCCACAATACCATCAAATGAAGGAAGACGAGAGAGACAATGTCCAAGTTCTACTTTTCATAGCAACTTGTTCTCCGTTTCATTAGTTTAATCTGGCCTTCTTTTCCTGTCCGAACCTTCTCAAAATCCCATCCATGGCTATATCAAACGCATCCCCGTCACTCCCGTTCCTAGAATACAGCAATTGCGGCAAGAATTTCACAATCACTTCCCTCATTTTCCTAACCTCACTCCGGCTATATCTCTCCAGCACTCGCCGGATAATGGTGGAGTCGTTCCGAACGGCATCTCGATCGATGAAGACGGAATACGACTTCGCTTGGTGGGGCAAGTGCCATTGGTACTGATTCTCGAAGCTGTCCCTCCAGAAGAACACGGGGATCGAGCCCGCAAGGAGACAATCGAATGTGGATCTTCGCGTGTACCCATCTCCCTTGGGTTGAAGGCAGAAATCGGAATCGAGGAAGGCTTCCAGGATCGCCGGAGCACCGTCGTAGCATCGGGTTTCGGAGCAATCGACCACCCTGCACGACGATGTCTCGTTCTTGCAGTAGCTCATCAGCACTCCGCGGAAGTCGCTACGGATCTTTTTCCGGGTCGCGCCGACGAATGTGAAGAGGCTGGGCCGATTGCGGGTACGGATCACGGTCTGCCATTGTCGGATCTCGCGTTCGGATCCTGGGTGAAACGCGGTCGGGTAGGGCACGCTGATCTCGAGATCGTCCCATTTGCTTCTCTCGACGGACAACCGGAGGACGTTCTTCATCAACGGCATGTAGATGAATTTGGTCCCCCACTCGCCGTCGTTGTCGGTTAACCGACGGAAATCCCACGTCAGCCGGCCCAACATGATGAAATGATCCGACCCGTTCGAGCGGGTCCAGGGCTGTTGGTTGCTGACCCACTTCAGCATCTCCGCCGCGTGGTAATCCCGGTCCCTGGAGGTGTAATTAAACCACAGGTACTTGCCGACGGCGAGGCCGGCGTAGAACGGGATGTAAAACGCCGTCGCGCGGTCTGGATTCGCCGTCCTGCACCTGTAATTCATCATCCGGCTGTGGTAGATCACTTCCGCTCCGTACATATCGGTCCAGTACCATGCGTCGGTGAGATTCACCGGCACTATACCGTCGAGCCCGGTCGCAGGAGGACCGAATCCGCCGTTGGAGATGGCGTTGCAGCGGGAACTCCATGGATGCAAGTCCTGGCAGTTGCTGAGGAGGTCCTTGTTGAACATTGGAGGCAGATCGTAGACGTACATCCTTCCTAATTCGCAGGTCTCATCGGTAAGCGAGGTGTCGGTGGCGCCCGATTCGAAGCTTCGGCGATTGACAGCAGGCATCGGCGGCGGTGGCGAAGCTCTGTTGAGGAATAGGATGAGTAGGAGCTGGAAGAGGACGGTGACGGCCAGCCATGCGCAGTGATGGGCGGAGATGTGAGATTTGACGGAGTGGAGCGTGCCTTTGAGCTCCAATTTCTTCAGTCTCATATGTGAATGGTGGTGGATGTCGGCCGGCAGCGGCGTTGGGGTGCTGCTGCTCAGCAGCATAGAGAGAAGGAAAGAGATAGGAAAAAAGACGGGAGAGTATAAAACGGAGAATTTAGACTTCGCGTTTGCACCAGATTTTGTTGAATGAAGAAGAGGACGCTATTTTGACTAGTAGGGTTGTTTTGGGAAATTCGCACCGATTGAACCATTTTCCATTTTCAAGATCAAAAGAGTACAGGAACCAACTCCCTCACATGTGTTCCCTGCTGTTCATATTTTAGTAGCCTTCTATTTACATTGCCACCGTCATAACAGTCCTAAACATAATCATAGTACCTTTCTTGTCTGGATCTGCTGGAGAGCAAACCAGCAAGGCACAGGCTGTACATTCAATAAACAAGTCAACAAAATGTTCAAAAGTAAATTCACTGCCATGCGATCATCAGTCCCTTCCCTGGCCTTTTTCACTTCCACGAATCACCGAACTCCGCGTCTACCACCTCGTCTGTTGGAGAAGCCATCCTTTGGTAGCCTGTGATTATGATTCGCGTAAATTGAACCTTGGCCGGCGTGGTTGGTCGTGGTGTACCGGCCGGAGATGGGAGGCATGTCAGGGTTCATCAGTGATTTTAGATAGTTTGGGGGCGGATGAGACATCGCCAATCTCTTACCCTCACCGGTCTGATCGATATCAGCCTCCATGGGCTCCGGACGCAAGGAAATACCAGACATCCCATCATCTGATAGTGCACAGGCTATTGCATAAAGAGAGGCCCCTAGATATTCAGGGAGAAGTTTGTGTGGATGTTTCACCTGCAAAAAACGATGATGATCAAATGTCTTATGTAAAGCATATTATGCCGTGCAAACGACCTACACAACAATAACGTGGTAAGAAAGACAAGAGGCACGACAAGAAGACGGTTATTACTCGCCTTGAACAATATTGCAGCAGAGAGTCTCTCCCGGAGACAGTAAATTTGAGCAGCATCAAGCGCCGTTGATTCGAAAGAAATCCACCTGTCAACAATGATTTTGACGGCATTTTCAGGCGAAGACATGATTTTCTCACGGCGGGAATTTCCTGCTTCACTAACACCGTCATTATCATCTTCTCCGGAGTCATCCGGCTCAGGCTCATCACTTTCATTTGCTGGGGCAACTGCGATCTCAAGGGCCAGCAACAACAAGGGGAGGGAACCTATGACACTGCAGTTCCTAATGTGCATTCCAGAATCTCCACGGGTTATTTCATCAAATATGACCAAAGGTGGTGCGCTACTTTTATTTGGTGTGAGCTTCATATTGGTTGACTGTGGGTGTAGCCTTACCTTATTTCCATCCACCGTTTCGACAAGGAACCTCGACCCATGACGGATCACTTTACCTACCATTGGATAGAGACCAGCTGTTAAAACAGCGTGCAGTATTCCTGGGTTATGTGCATTTAGGCTACAATCAGATGAATCGTTGGGAATAAAACCACATCGCAGCAATTCAGACTCAAGTTGCTTCCGCATTCTTGATAGCATTTTCATTGTGGCTGAAGATACGTAATACTGGGAGCAAAAATACTTCTCCTCTCCCTTTTCCTTGGACATTTTCCAGCACTCAAAGGCAGCTACGACAGCTAGCTGGTCACTTCTTCCACCATAAAATGAAGCCAGTTCAGATTTCGCAGCTCGTGCTTTGTTCCTTTCATCAGGATGCATTGGTAAAACAAACGGATCTTTGTGGTCGGAAGCACAGGCCAAGGTCAAGGCAGGGCCAAGGCAATTCAGTAATATAGAAAGTAGTAACATCTTGCTTGTGACTGGATGGACTGGCAGGGATCCAATCTTCTGTCCTAGCTCAGTGAGTTTCTCATCATGTGACAGTGCCCCGATATCTTGAAGAATCATGACTGCATTACGTATTGTCTCATAAATAGGAGGATCCAAAGTTTTCTGCAAGAATTCTCCAATCTCCCAAGATGGATCTATAAGCTTCACCTGCAGACATAATTCTTCTATTGGCATCCTCTTAATCTCCGGGACTTGGAAATCTGGAAGTGCAGCAGCCCGAACTCTAGAAAAAAGATGATAACAAATACCCGGTTGGCACCGCCCTGCCCGCCCCTCTCTCTGCTTGACACTTGCTTTGGAAATCCAAGATGATTGAAGTGTCGACACATTGCTATACGGGTCATAATTTTTTTCTTTCATTCGTCCACTGTCCAGAACATAAACAACATCGTCGATGGTGATAGATGTCTCAGCAATATTGGTAGAGAGAATAATCTTGCGGCAACCGGGCGGAGGGCGTACAAAAACTTTCTTCTGCTCAACCAACGGGACCATAGAATGGAGAGGAAGAATAAGAAACTTAGATTGCTCCCTGAAAATGGAACTAGCAAGTAACCTCTCTCGCGTTCTTTGTATATCATCCCAACCAGGAAGGAAAACAAGAATAGCACCATCCGTTGAGTCCTTGCAGATTTTACTCAGTAGCTGCTCGATAAGCAGGCAATCTACAAGTTCAGGATCAACATTTGACAAGTATTTATCAAGTAATTTTTGTTCCTCCTCATCCGCGTGCATAAATGTTTTGTCCATATGCTTTTTGATAATTTCAGCAGCTTCTGGCTGGTTTTCCTGCTGAGCATAGTCAAAGGCCGTCTTCCCTGCTTTGCATTGTACATGGCAGTCGACACCAAACGAAAGAAGCATACAAATATCGCCCACCCTTCCTTTTCCAGCAAATACCATAAGCGGAGTTAATCCGGTTCTGGAGTGCTGGTAATTGAAAACTTTTGGACCTCCATCTGAAGATAAGAACTCAAGGAGGGGCTCAATGTCGCCATTTAATAAAGCATAGTCAATAGCCTCATCAAGAGCGACTTTGCATTCCTTGGTTAAGGAGGAAACGTGGCTGCCTTCACTTGATCGCAGTAGAGATAATACGTCCTCGAGGTAGAAAGCTTTGACCTGAATATACAGTGGATTACATATAAATACTAAGAACACACACACACACACAAAGTAAATATGTATATAAGGCTTACGGGATAAGTAAATCCTGGAACTTGAATAATTGGGCAGCCACCAAAGTAGTTTGAAAATCGCTCGGCATCGATTGTTGCACTCATTAACACCTGCTCAAGTTCAACTACCGTTTAGTTTCTGGACATCTGATCACAAATCATTGTGAGACGAGAAACGAACAGATATATTTGATTAGTGACAGGATTAGAAGGTACTAACCAGACGAAGATGAGGATATAACGGAAGCATGTCCCTGGAAATAAACTAAACAAATCAGCTTTATCTACTCAAAGTAATAAAAATTACAGATACATTGAACAAGCTAAAAGGCAGACGTAGAACCAAAGATCACATTAAGTGCTTCAAATATTATAGTCACAAGGATAACCAATTATTATGGCTGACAAACATCAAATGAAAAAAATTTAACAGGAGGTTGCCAATGAAAAATTTTACTCCTCGTGATAGTTTTTACCACACAGCCCAAAACATCATCAGAAGCAAGGGTACCTGATCATTGCAAGCATGAAATCAGAGAAGCGATCTCTTTCGTGAATCTCATCCTACAAAAATGAAAAAAGAGCATACCTTATCAGGCATTTAACTTACGAGAAAAGAACAAATATATTGCACTAAATCACAAGTAAATTTATCCATTTTCATGACTGAATATACAATCACATGCAGCAAAACAGGGAGAAAATATGCTTAAGGATACAAAAACTCTTAGAGGAGCCAAGAAGATATATATTATGGTCGATCGACAGAAGTCTGTTTTATTTAGAGATAGAAATGCAGTAATTAGAGAGTGCTTAGGTATGCCTACCAAACAATAATGTTTTTGAGGTGGCAATAAGAACTGAAATAGATGGAAAAACATCACCAAGATGACAGCTCTTACCACAACTATATGTGTAATGCCCAAGATTCCATTTTGCTTTTTACCCGTTCTGTATTTCCTTCCACCTTCGTTATTCACAAGGACCCTCATTAGAATTCCATTCGTGCAGAAAATAAGAGATGATTGTCTCCCTCCTTTGCTATCGAGCCGAATCTAGAAAATTCAAGAAGTACAGAAAATCATGTATGCAGTTCAATATGCAGCTAGACCTTGAAGCATCAAAAGATACATCAATCCAGAAAACAGTGAGGAAAACCAACTTCAACTAGGCCAGAAAGTCATAATTTTTCTTCATCAAGAGCATCTTTAACCAAACCAAACATACCCAGTAAATCCCGCCCTTAGACAGGGTCTGGGGAGGTTAGGATGTACGCAATCATACCCTCACCCCACAACAGGATGGATCAAGAGCATCTTTAACATGTATAGATAAATTAAACACTGATACAGTCAGAAAAAGATCCTTGATCCCTGTATGTCAAACCATGCTTTCTCCCGCTACAAAGAAAAATTTGCCAATAGATGTTTCCTTACACCTACAACTGCACTATAATATATCAGAAGATTGGCATTCCTACTTCTCAGATTTTGTAGATAAATACTTGAAAAGGTGATATGTTGAAATCACAATAATGATAGGCAACCCATAGCTCTGCAAGCTATTAGCTCATATATACCTTGTATCCGACAGATTCGCCAATATTTTCACCTCTTTCAGAAGCAACCCTTTCAGCAACTGGGATTGAAAAATGTAAGATAATCATCATCACATTTCACTATCAATTAAGAAAGCAGAACAACAAAAATACATATTTGAGATAGATTTCAAACAAAACCTGATGTTGCAGAGATCCGGCGTGGCTGAGTACAAACTATCTTACATGTCTCTCCTTGACTCCATGAATGATCAAGAAGAAACTGCGGGACCTGAATTATTTTGTCAAGTATAATCAGATATATACAAGTTTATTTCAAATGTGAAATAAAGTACCAACTCAACAATGCATGACTTCTTCCTAAATGGCATAACAGCAAGTCTGGCCATAATATGCCAAAAGTACCTCATGGACAAAAGTAAAATACTAAAAGGAACTCACAAAATCAAAATTCTTTTTAATCTATTATCAAACATAGAAAACAAAATCTAAGTGGGAAATGATATAATCGTCTCAAACTCGAGCAGTCAGAGTAAGGAATCGTAATTTAAAATGTCAACTTCGTATCAACGGTTGGTCCGGTTATCATAGAAAAGCAAAACAACTTAGAAAAAGTATCAGTCAATGGACGGACAGGGATCCAAGTTAGGGTTCCATAATTAAAATCAGAAAAGAAGACAGATAAAAACCCGGCTAAACTGCCCCTATGGTATATAGCTGTAAAGTTAAAAAACACAGGAATCAGTATGCTAGCCCAACAAACTACTACGGAGGTGGTGTCAAGGGATCTTATAAAAAGAAAAATGCACTTGTAACAACAATTACTCAGACTAGTCAATCAGCCATCAAAAAATATAGCAATAGATTAAAAAGGTCAAGACAAACAGCAAAAATTGTGAAGGAATAGACACCTGTGTTGTTTTCCCACAACCAGTTTCGCCACATATGAGCACAACCTGTTTAAAGAAGAGAAAATCAATATGCAAATAGATGCGAAGGAGGCAATATAGTCAATTGCATTACACCACATCACACAAACTGAAATACATGGAGTGGTATTATCTGTAAATTTGACTAGAGAAAGCACAAGCAAAAGCATGAGTAATTGTACTAGTCAATCTTGCTAACCAAAAAAATATACTAGTCTATCTAAAATATGTATGCGAGACCATTTGGTGTCTTAGGTGTTTGAACAGCCAAGTGGTCAAACTGAAAACAAGAAATCTCAGTCCAGCGCAAATACTAAACTCTGTTTTTGAATAAAAATAGCATTCTGACAACCTGATGAGACTGTACTGTAGATATAATAGGATCCTGGAAAGATGCAATTGGAAGCTTGGATCTCTTTTCTGTGATCTGCAAACAGAAATAGTAAAGATGATATTGATAATTAAATAGAAAATAGCACATCAGCTTACAGAAATATAAAAGGATAATATGTTTTATGTTATTCAATATAATACAGGGAGTTTGATTAAATTAACAATAGGTTAAAAGAGAACCTGTCTCAAACTCTGGGACTTCTCTATTCTGGAAGTAAGTGATTCCACCTTGTTTGCAATCTCAGAACTGGTCATTGTAGGTTTGCAGAACACATCATCTGTATTAATACGTGCATTCCCATTTCTTATGACAACTTCTCCAATCTTATTCTCGGCCATCTCTACATCATCGGGTGGATAAAGAGAAAATACATCTTGTAAAAGAGCATTAGTTTTCTCCGAAAATCTGAAGGAAACAAGTTTTTTCTTCTCCACGTTCGAGCCTAATGGCCCTTTAATCTTGAAAACAGAAACACGACGATCCTGCCCACCCCTGCAAAGTATTAACCATTAGGGGAGGAAAAACGAGAGCGGCCAGCTCGATTTGGATGACATTTTTCTAATTATATTATAAGAAGTTGCAAGAAATAAATAAAGAGCGAGCATCCCTTCTAATTTGAGAAACATGTTAATATTATACAAATGCCAAGCAAATGTAATCCTACTCATGGCTTACCCATGACTTTTGGACTTCATCCCCATTTTCTTGCATAAAACATGAACCGCTGCTCGCTCAAAATTTGTAAGGTTATCTTCAAACATACACACTGCAAGATACGAAACTGATTATAAGGTCTTTTCACGTAAGAAATTAATTTGCATCAGTCTATAGACAGTAATTCTACACATACTTACTCTTTTTTTACTTAATTATGTATGTAAATCAAAACGACATCGTTTTGACTTATGTGAAGTCAAAACGACAACGTTTTGACTTGTGTGAAATCAAACGACATCGTTTTAATATAAGTGTACACATATTAAAATAAATATATATTTTTTAATATTTGTACACTTAAGTTAAAACGGCGTCGGTCGTTTTGACATGTATACTTAATTAAATACACAAGGATTAAGTATACCTAGTATTATTTGTCTACAAAGTATGTATATCTAGTAGCGACTAAAAGAAGGAAAAATATTGGCAAAATGTTCATAAATCGCTACAATGGCAAGCCGTAATGCAATATTTTGCATTTATAAAACCAATAAGATCTAGTGCATTGTTAAGCCATTTTTCAATCAGGCAAAATAAGTAGCTAGTATTCATTCCAGACCAACAAAAGCTTTCTACAGCAGGTAATTGACAAAACGTTGCAAGAAACAATTATTTCACAGAGCTCGATATACACGTGCATATGAAGTCAACCATATTTTATAGATATATTCATGAATTAATCAGAGCCTTTATAGTGCATCAGTCTGCTGTGACTTCACGACTAACACCCCCATTCGCCTTCGTGTTACTATTAGAACATCCAAAAAAATAGCTATAACTTTCATCCGGTCTGGGCGCTATAGGATGCTGTAACAAAGTGAATACATTTCAGCGGTGATTGCAAAACTCTGGCTTGAAACACACAAAAAAAATGATTCTTGAGTTTTAATTGCTAAAGCATCAATTATTTGTTCCGAATCTCCAACAGCATAGCTTACAACTCATCCAACTTCATAAATTTTGGAACCAATAGGGCCCATTCATCCAGTCACCAAATAAAAAAGAATTTCCCAGCAGAGCTAATTAACCACGGTTCACATTCTATTCCATGGGAATGTAAGAACTAAAAAAAAAGCCTTCTTTAGCTTTGTTAGATGCTTTTGCACTGACCTTGATCATCGGAATCCCGAAACTGCTGAAGAATCTGCGATATTCTAATTCGAGAGGATTCGGGAACCTTAGGAAACTCATTCTTAGATTCACCATTCTTCTTAATCTCCCCTTTCTTCTTGTTATCCCATTTCTTCCTGTTTCCTCCACCTTTGACCGATGACTCTGGTCCCATTATTTCTTCTTTATTCACTCCGCTTCTGTGCTGGTATCGAAATTCAGCGTGCCTAGCCAAGCAAAACGTTCAAACTAAAGGGTTGGAGTTGAGATTTCGAAATTATGCGCTTCTGGCTTCGTCTCCTGTCACCATATGAAATACTTAGGGCACAATTGCAAATAACAAAATACTAGGTATAATTAATGTTATATTATTAATGTTGTATACTATGCAGTGTTATATAAAGCGCTATGCGACCCTAGACAGTCAGGGATCGCTCAGTACCTAAGCGGCTTAGGCACCCCGCCTAGGTGGGATTATAGGCGGCCTAAGCGGTAATTCGGTCAAGCCGAAGGGCGACATTCTAGTATCTAGGCGATGCCTAAGCGGCCTAGGCGACCACCTTCTCGAACAGAGACCATATAAAACGACGTCGTTTCATACTAATTATATGTAAAAACAACATCGTTTCACATTAATTGAGCTGACTAAAAAAATACAAAACGACAATATTTCATATGGTATATAAAATTAAATATAAAAATATTTAAGTATGGGGAGGATCATGAGATAGTAAAAAATACAGTCAAATAACATTAAATCATGATGGTTGAATCTTATCTGATCAATGGTTGAGATTAGATCATAATTTTAAACAAAAATAGGGCACGTGATAAAGATTAGAACATTCCGACTTGACTAATATCCTTCGTCCCGCTGAATTCTCCTCCTCACTTCCGAGAATCGAACCCGATGATTTCTCCATTTCATGTCCGTCTATCTCCCTAAATCACACAACGATATACAAAAAGTTACGTGTTGGTAGATAATGGCATCGATCTCCAACTGGGATTCCTGAATTTGTAGAAAAAATTCACTTCGCCCACCAATAGGTAGGCCGATGTTCCTCTGCGTCGATGAAAATTGGGAACCACACACAGTAAATGAATCAATATACGATGGAAGAAGCAATTAATCCGATTGAACCAAGCAACTAATCCGGCCAAAGTGGATAATTAATCCTGTATTCAACAACTAATCGCCGTCGGGATGATTCGTCGGTCGTAGCCTTCCTCCGCCGTAGAACTTCCCTCCGCCGTAGCAGCTTTCCTCCGCCGGATAAGCTTCGAGTATTGCCCTCTTTTTGGGTCTTCGTCTACAGATTTGAAAGAACGCTGCTCCCCGTCAAACAAAAGAGTAATTTGTTGCTTGTGATCACGTGCAACTTTTTTTTATATTTCTTATTGAATCTTGACAGTTAGATCTCATCGGGTGAATGGTCGAGATTTAATATTTATTTGACTGTATTTTTTACTATCCCATGATTATACTAATTATATGTAAAAACAACATCATTTTACATTAATTGGATTAATTAAAAAATATATAAAACGACGAAACGATGAAACGACGTCATTTCATATGGTATACACAATTAAATATAAAAATATTTAAGTATACCTAAGTAGATATAAAAATATTTAAGTATACCAAAGTAGTAGGTATTGCAGGCTGCGGCAGGAGGAGTATGTATTTCGCACAAAAATTATGATATAGATTCTGCATCAGTGCAATTTGGTTGTCTATGGAGGAGAAATGGTACTTATACAAACAGCATAGATCCTATGGTCAGTTTTACGGTAGTCAGTTTTTCCTTGCGTGGACAATTTTTTCAATTAATCATCCATTTTCGAAATTGATCGTACCATTGGAAAGTTTATACATTGAATTGCATATGTTCAAGTTTTGATGATATTCCGATCATGTTATCACCGTTTAACGGAGGGTTATAAATCCCCTTGGGTTAAGTAGTCCTAAATAGGGTTTTAGAAATGTCTGGCGACGAAGTCGTCGGAAACCGGACCAAAGCATGGGCGTTTTCATCTACAATGTATAAGCTTTCCAATGGTGCGATCAATTTCGAAAATGGATGGTGCTACGAAAAAATTGTACACGAATTGTGAAAATTGAGCGTAAAACTGTCTATAAGAACTGGACTCTCTACAGATATATCCCATTGAGTAAGGCAGGCACTTTTCAAGAAGCCTTATGGATACAGACACTCCTCATGTTGCATGATGCATGGTTCCTTGTTTTCATATAAGAGGTCTGTAGCATACAGCTGCTGATGTAGGATCAAGACAGGCAGTACAACTATTTTCAACTCCCAAGTTCTTTGAAGTAGACAATACATCAGCTTATGTTCCAATCAATGTCTGCATACTGGAGAACAGACATGGATATGGTGCTGCTCGCAAGTCAGAATTAGTACTATAAATCAGGTAACAAATGAGTGTAAGAACACGAAATTCTGGTCTTAGAATTTTTTTTTATATAAATAAAAATTATAGATGAGGAAACCTTTTCTATAAATAAGTTCGTTTATTCAGTTACTGTTATTCGAGATCTCTTCTATATTTGGCACAATGTTCACACAAGTCCAGCTACGAGAAAAACAGCAAACCAGTTTATTTTCTTCTAACGAGATCTCTTTCTTGCGTTCTTCCAGGACATTCTGTGATGTGTCTGAACAGCATGGCACGATTTCTTGAATACAGATAGCGTTATTGCCTTCAGTTTGGATTGCCAGAAGAACGTACATATTTCCTCCTGCAGAAGGTACTCCTCCGATCTTTCTTCTTTATCTGGGAATGATATGTTTGCATGGTTAGATCTTGCTTTTTCTTGGGTTGCCTTTGTTTTGGAACAGGCAAATTAAATGTGATACGAAAAAAATAGAACATTAAGACCAAGAAAAACTCTCTTGGGTGGCCTAGGCGTGCGTTCAGCCCAGCGATTTATCGAACACTGCTCGGGATCCATGAATTCTTTGTTGATTTATTGATCATGTGTATCATATTAGTTGCATTGCTCTCAAGTTACATGTAATGTGTTTGAAGAAATTCCCAAATCAACACATGATAAGGTCTCCCTTTTCCTGCAGGTGGACAAAATTCCCTGAAAATGAAGCTCAAGCAAGGAAAACCAAACTTCAAATTCGATCTTCAGACAACGATCACCAAGTCCATATTTCTGTTTCTTCTATGTGGATTATCATTCTATATCGGCACAATGTACCGTTCGGACAACGACGACAACAACAACGACGACGTAACTCAGGATGTTGGCCGGGTAGATGAAACTTCAGAAGAAACAATGATAACAGACCCTGTCAGAACAGCAAATCCAGTCAACTTCCCTGAGTGCAGCCCTGATACCCAAGATTACACACCCTGCACAGATCCTAAGGTAATAATCTCTACTCTACAGGTTTGAGAACCATGTATATTTATTTAAACAATACATACAAGTTTCACTGCGTTCTTTTTACTTGTATTATATCTAGAGGTGGAGAAAATACAGTCTTTATCGTCTTTCCTTCCTCGAGCGCCATTGCCCTCCGGTTTTCGAGAGACCGGATTGCTTGATTCCTCCACCGGACGGCTATAAGCTTCCGATCAGATGGCCGAAGAGCAGAGACGAATGCTGGTACAGGTAAAGAATGTAAATGCATTTTCTTCCGAAGTTCTGGTGCAACTTATTTTAACTCACAGCTATGTTTTGATAGAAATGTCCCATACGATTGGATCAACAACCAGAAATCTAACCAGCATTGGCTTAAGAAAGAAGGGGAGAAGTTCCTCTTCCCCGGTGGGGGAACCATGTTTCCAAATGGTGTTAGCAAATATGTAAATCTGATGCAAGACTTGATACCGGAGATGAAGGATGGGACCATTAGGACAGCCATTGATACCGGGTGTGGGGTAAGATGAACACTTGCTCTCAAATCATCTCTCTTCCAGTCAAAATATCTGACACGAATTACAAACAGAAAAATAAATTAGTATATAATGATAAGTGATTCATCTACTGACTTGGTATCATGACTTTTAATAGTATAAGAGCACATTCATTATATATCGTTTCACGCGTGCACACATGCACGAGCAAATACCATTTGGGTCGGATCTGTTTCAAATTTCAATGTCTCAGGTTGCAAGCTGGGGAGGGGACTTGCTTGATCATGGTATTCTGACTGTTTCCCTTGCCCCACGAGACAACCATGAAGCTCAAGTTCAGTTTGCTCTTGAAAGAGGAATTCCGGCCATTCTCGGAGTCATATCCACACAGAGACTACCTTTCCCGTCACAAGCTTTTGATCTCGCTCATTGCTCGAGATGCCTAATTCCCTGGACTGAATTCGGTAACAGTTAGGCTCTTTTAGTAGATAGGATATAGTGGTATTTTGAAAAATTATCACACTACATTTTCTTTTTGTTTGAATAATGTTACTTGTACTCTTACTTTTGACCCTTTTCATAAACGTGTCAAGCATCACAACCACACTTTAAAAAATGATTATGCTTGTGTGTATGATTTGTAATGCTTGCCACATGGATTTATGAAAAGGATCAAAAATGAGGGTACAACTAGCATTACTCTCTGTGTTTAATAACTGGATAATTTGAGAAAACTTAAATTTTCTTTCTAAACCTATAAGATTTTGAGAGGATAATTGAATTTTGTTACTTAAATCTCATCCCACTATCTATGCTAGTAGACGAACCCTCAGAGTTACAATAATTATCCCACACAGATTGTATGATTAGAATGTGGTATCACTTGTTTTTCAGGCGGCATTTATCTCTTCGAGATCCATCGTATCCTCCGTCCCGGCGGTTTCTGGGCACTTTCCGGTCCTCCGGTGAACTACGAGCACCGATGGAGGGGCTGGAACACCACCATCGAAGAACAGAGGACAGACTACGAAAAGCTCCAAGAGCTCCTCACTTCCATGTGCTTCAAATTATACAGCAAGAAGGACGACATCGCCGTGTGGCAGAAATCTTCCGACCAGGCCTGTTACAAGAAGATCACAGCTCCCGACAGTTACCCTCCGAAGTGCGACGATGGTACGGAGCCGAATTCGGCATGGTACACTCCGATTAGGTCCTGTCTCGTCCATCCGGAACAGAGGAACAAGAGGGTGGCGCTCGAGACGCTTCCCAAATGGCCGGAGAGGCTGAAGGCGGCGCCGGAGCGCGTGGGGGATGTCCGTGGCGGCAGCGAGGGTGGGTTCCGGCTGGATGACCGGATGTGGAGTAAGCGAGTGGAGTATTACAAGAAGAAAGTGATCCCGGAGCTGGGGACGGATAAGATCAGGAACGTGATGGATATGAATACGGCTTACGGAGGATTCGCGGCGGCGCTGATGAAGGATCCGTTGTGGGTGATGAACGTGGTGTCGTCGTACTCCGAGAATACACTCGCCGTGGTGTATGACAGGGGACTCATTGGGACATATCATGACTGGTAAGTACTCACGTAATTTATAATAAATATCAGCAAAAATAATAAAAAAATAATATATTACTTTTTAAGCTCAAGATTTTAATATTTAAAAATACGCGTAATTGCGTACACATAACTCGACCCATAGAGAGCGGTAACTGTTTTCTAACACGTTCATTGGCGTGATTCATCAATGATCAATGTTAAATGTTTTTGCCCAGTGCTTAGCTACTCTTATAAGCGGTATAAATAGGTTCCCTATGCTATCAAAAAAATAAGTGAATGGCCCCTTAACCACCAATGCCGCTTTAAATGGGCTAGGCGACCACCATTTTGAAGTAGGGAATTGAGACTAATTGTTTGGTATGTGTTATTCTATAGGTGTGAGGCATTTTCGACGTATCCAAGAACATATGACCTTCTTCATATGGATGGCCTTTTCACAGCTGAGGGTAACCGGTGAGCTCTTCAGCTATGCTCCTATAGTAAAACTGGCCTTGATCTTAACTGTCTGCTGGTGTTTTTTTGTACATGAACAGGTGTGAAATGAAGCATGTAATGCTGGAGATGGATCGGATCCTCCGGCCTGATGGGTTCGTGTTGATCCGTGAATCGAGCTACTTCACTGATGTAATATCAGCCATGGCTAGAGGGCTTAGATGGAATTGCCACCATGAGAAAACTGAAGAGGATGATGGGAAGGAGAAGATAATCATTTGCCAGAAGAAACTGTGGCATTCCTCCAAACAGGGATCCAGATGATACTCGGGAAAAGTTTGTGATGTTCTTGCAGAGATTTAGGATTTTTTTAATGAATAGAGTAAGTTCAATTTCTGCATACTTTTCTAGTAGAATATGTGCGGAGAGAGTTAAACAACAAATGACTATGTAAAGGCTCTTGTCTTCATATTCTCCCTATACCAAGGTGCAAGACACATAATGAGATTATGATCTTTTCATGCACAACTTTTTTTGGGTAAGTAATGTAGTTCCTTCTATAAATTAGAAAGTATGTACAAAGGATAGAGTAGTTACTCTCCCATGGTTACCAAAATCCAAATCTCATGGACCTGCTCTAAAGATCAGTCCTGCAACTATTTGAGGTGCTCTGATCCATTCGGACATGGTGTATATCTGACTAACCAAGCCTCGGGCCTTCATCCATTGCCAAATAGATAACTTTATCTAGTCAAGGATCTCTAGTGTAGTCTCTGCATCAAAGGGTATGACATTACGTTCTTTCCAAATGCCCCAAATCACAGCCTCCCATACTCTTCGCCAAACCTCGTAGCTTGTTCTGTTTTTCAATATCTTCCTGTGATTTCTGTAGTGTTGAAGGACTGATGTCTCGACTGTAATCAGTAGTGATTGGGCAGGGGCATCGAACCAATCATATACTCCTTTCCAGGTTTGTTGCGCATATTCATAGGAGAAGAATAGGTGGTTTATATTCTCCAAATGTAGGCCACACCATATACATCGTGTGTGAGAGGCCTCCATTTCAATTCCTCTTCTAAGCAGTTGATCCACTGTAGGGATTCTTACTGTAAGTAGTCTCCAGCGGAAAAATTGTATTCTTTTCAGTGGTAGTTTACCCCAAACTTCAGCCACTTCATTGAGCTCTTCATTTTCATGCTGGCTGTGCAGCCTCTCTATAATCCTGTATGCCGAAGATGTAGTGAAATCTCCAGAATTTTTTACTGTCCATGTCCAACAGTCGGTTCCCATTGTACTCATGGAAACTCTTGAGGCATATTGTAGCATTTCCTCTAGACTTTTGATCTCGTTGTAGTGCGTGATCAAATAAATAATTTGTAAGCGTACAAAATACACCCCCGAGGTCGAATCTCTCAAGGACTCGGTGTAGGTTGACTTATACTACTATTATGCAAATTACTGATTCAGAATTAAGCAATTAAGAAAGCAATTAAATTAGAGGGATTTCAATTGGTGATTTCTAACTAAAGAACAACTAAATAAGCTAACTAAAAAAAATGACGAAAAAGGACGAGAGGTTCTAGAGAAGGATTGATGGAAAAAGGAGTACAGGATTGTAGTTTCATTCAGATGCACATAATTAATATCGGGTATCCTAAACATGCAATGGTTATTAGTTCACCTCAAAGGC
>JAOYMZ010000026.1:780829-801400 GCA_025802335.1 Pinguicula primuliflora | reverse complement strand
GTTGTGTATAGACGCTTTCTTTGAAATCCTTTTTGCTTTTGTAGTCGATAAATAGTTCACTTTTAGGAAAAACCGTGACTTGTGTAGAATATGAGGTTGTCTACCTCATCTCCTAGTGATACTGGATTAAACTCTCAGCTTGAAGAAGGTATGCAGGATTTTTTTATTGTGATGTTGGTGAATATGTATGCTTTCTTAGCATTATCTGCTTGGTTGAGACTTATTTGCATCTCTTGATCGGTTTGGGTTCGTAGGGGAGAAGAAATGCTTGAATTCGGAGCTGTGGCATGCGTGTGCCGGCCCTCTGGTCTCCCTTCCACAAATGGGAAGCCGTGTTGTCTACTTTCCTCAAGGACATAGCGAGCAGGTTCTTAAAACCTTTTTTGTTTCAAAGATTCTGTTATATTATTTTCATGGATCTTGAAAATTGATATAATGTTGATATTCAGCAAGCTAATTTTTTTTCCTTATGACATGAGAGCTAATTAACGTCTCTTCAGTTTTATTTTCAAAATTCTGTGCTCCCAATTACGTATCAAGCCATATGGTTATCTGAATTAGCTTGAAACAAGTAAGGAAATTTCTTAGCATGTATCGTGGACATGTGGAATGTATTAGCAGTTATGAAGCTTGACCAATTTGCAGTTACCTAAATGCTGCTCCGATGACGAAGCTATCTTAGGGCTACAATTTAATATAACATCAATATTCATATGATTTGTATCCAGGTCGCTGCATCTACCAACAAGGTAGTAGATGCAACCATTCCTAACTATCCTGGATTGCAACCACAACTTATATGCCAGCTTCATAATATTACAATGCATGTAAGTTGCATTTGTTTTTACCAGTATAACTTGTCATAATCTTCTTCATGTAATTACTGTGAAAATACATGTTGATTATTGCAGGCGGATGTTGAAACAGATGAAGTATATGCTCAGATGACATTGCAGCCGCTTACCACTGTACTGGACTAAGACCTCTTGGTTTTGTGGTTTTGATGCCGAGTATCTTGCCAGCTAACAAACTTTTATCCATTTCGTAGCAAGAGCAGAAGGACATGTGTCTACTACCATCAGAGCTTGGAACTCCGAGCAAACAGCCAACCAATTATTTCTGTAAGACATTAACTGCCAGTGACACCAGCACTCATGGAGGATTTTCAGTCCCTCGTCGTGCTGCTGAGAAAGTCTTCCCTACTCTTGTAAGTTCACCTAGCCTTGTCTTAGCGATCTGGTCGTGTATCTTTCAAGTTGCCGTGACTGTAAATAAGTTTTCTAATTCAGGACTACTCGCAATCTCCTCCTGCTCAAGAATTAATGGCAAAGGATCTTCATGGAAATGAATGGAAGTTCAGGCACATCTTTCGTGGTGAGTTCTCATCACGAGTTGCATCAAATATGTCCAAGCTTTAATGGTTTTTTGTTACACTTTTGTTCTTACTCAAATAGAAATGTTTTCTCTGATTGTTATCAGCAGTGCTTACCGTGTCATTATAAGCTCGTGAATGCCAAATTTGATGCATGTTGGTGAGGTGGATTATGTTTACACGCACATTCTCATCTTTATGCCTTTTGTGATTCCCCGTGTGTGTTGGGGTATTCACAACATAAGAAATCCTTTGTAATGGAACGAGTTTGTGCAATTTCCCATCTTTTATCAGGGTCTTTTGATGATGAGCTCCTCATAATTAGTGCTATCATACTTGCTTATACAAATTGTCACCTCTTATTAAGCATTTATTTCATTCTTGAACTTTCTAATAAAAGGATTGAGATATGCAGGTCAGCCAAAGAGGCATCTCCTTACAACAGGGTGGAGTGTGTTTGTGAGTGCCAAGAAACTAGTTGCTGGGGATTCTGTTATTTTTATCTGGTGCGTGAAATTACATGAACATTTGGTTTTACCCGCTCATTAGCGTTATACTCTTTTGTTGGACTCCTGTCATCTGTGGATGAATACCATCTTTATGTTTTGGGTAAGCTTTAAATTTACTTAGGATAAGCGCACCATTATTCTTATCTCATTGATGTTGGTTGCCATATGTCCCCTGAATAAGATATTGTCTTGTTTAGATGGTATGCTTGATAGTGAAGTAGAATATTTGATACCGTTTCAGTGATTTCCTTCCTTATGATCCCCCAAATATCAAATACAGTTTTCTTGATAGTCTTGTGTGAAAAGTATGATCTGTATTTAAAGACATAAACCCCGTAGAACTGCTGCCTTACAAGTTCTTTTCTCACATGTTACCGACTTATCCGGGTATAGATTAGAGCTGCTTAAACCTTAGTCTTCTAACTTAATTGCTATGGCCTTTTTTAATACCTGTTCCTACACTTTTTCTGTTACTGTTCTTACTAATCATATCTAGCAGGAATGAAAATAATCAGATGCTCTTGGGGATTCGACGGGCCAATCGTCCTCAAGCTGTTATGCCGTCTTCAGTACTATCTAGTGATAGCATGCACATTGGTCTTCTTGCTGCTGCTGCTCATGCAGCAGCAACAAGTAGCCGTTTCACTATATTTTACAATCCGAGGTAAGCAACCTTTCTTTCTTGGTGCATATATTGTGAAGTAGTGAATTTTGTCCATAACTTCGTAATTTTCAGGGCAAGCCCCTCTGAATTTGTGATATCTCTTGCCAAGTACGCAAAAGCAGTTTACCACACAAAAGTTTCTGTGGGTATGCGCTTTCGGATGCTCTTTGAAACTGAAGAATCAAGCATCCGCCGGTTGGTATACCTTAGCTACAAATTTTACATATCTTTAGTTCTTCGGTTTCTTCATGGATTGATTAGCAGTTTAGTAGACTATTTACTATTTTAATCCCGGTGCTTGCATTGCAGATCTACATTTTTTTATTCAATTAAACAATGGGAAGTACGCCTATGGATCTTTTTTTTAAGTGGATCTTTAAGTGTTTTTTCAGCATTCTGAGAATTCCAGCTGAGATCCTAATTGATTGTATAAGTATATGGAGAGTTATAAACAATACATAGCTCTATAAGATTGAGTTGGTAACAACAAATCTAGTATAATGAGATGGATAAAAAGGATTGGACCCTGTTCCTCACCTTAGTAGGCTGCCATGATAGGCAGATATGCGTATGCTGGTTCTACCTATTTAGTTTTAAAAAACTCTTTGAAAACTTGCAATTAAAATTCTTACCGTAATCTCCTCCTTTCTGCTTATTTCTGTCCTTTATCGGTCATTAGATATAAAGATGCATAATTAATTGCAGAACTTTAGTTTTTTCTTTTTTTTTTGAACTTTTTTTAGGTGCTACCAAGATTCGAATCCTTGACCTCACCCACACTCACACACACATTCACACCACTAGGCCAAGGTCATCTTGGTGCACTTTGGTTTTAAAATCTGCGGATGTGCCCTAACTTCTTTTGGTCTTAGGTATATGGGAACAATTACTGGCATCAGTGACTTGGATCCTGTCCGCTGGCCTAATTCGCACTGGCGCTCAGTGAAGGTATGAGCAAAAATCAGTTTCACGCTCTCATTTTGTCTCAGCAATTCCTTAAAGGTCATCAAGAAAGGTCAATTTAGGGTCTTCTCTTCTGCTTGATAAAATCCCTTCCAACATTCCACGAATCTCATTTTAATAATGATATTCATGACTAGACGACTATCAAAAAAGTTTGGTGAGAACTTTTGCAAACCACCATTGTGCATATGCAGCATTCATCCAGTCACATGTTTGTTTTCCCTTTCACTGGATTCTTTTTCCAAATCATATTGTTGAATTATTCCGTTCCGTGTTCTTTCTCAGGTTGGGTGGGACGAATCAACTGCAGGAGAGAGACAACAGAGAGTTTCCTTGTGGGAAATTGAACCTCTGACAACTTTTCCTATGTATCCATCTCCATTTTCTCTAAGATTGAAGCGACCCTGGCCATCTGGATTACCCTCATTTCCTGGTATGATTTTTATACTACGGTTAAAGTTATGTTGTTTCTCTCTAGATTGAGTGAGTTTTTTCTTTCTTCAGATACTTTTACTGTTTACATGCTGATATCCCTGAAATATTCTTTTACACTTCTACAAAAGGTCTCAAAGATGGTGATATGAGCTTTAATTCTCCAATTACATGGCTTCATGGGGGTTTACGAGATCAAGGCATGCAGTCTATTAACTTCCAGGGACTAAGCGCATCACCCTTCATGCTACCACGGGTTGGAGCGTCCACGTTTGGTCTGCAACATGATTTTTACCAAGTGACGACCAATGCTTCACTCCAGCAGACAGGGTCAATGGACCCCTCCAAAATCACCTATCAGCCCTTCTTGCAATTCCAGCCAAATGTGTCTTCTCCGTTACAGAATCCGATGATGCAGCAGCCCCATCCCCAGGCTGTTTTAGTTCATGATTTTACAGAAAATAATCTTATATCTCAAGCGCAGATTCTGCCCCAGCAATGTGGCAGGCAGCCATTTCCTGATCATTGTCTGCCCCAAGTACAGCAATGTTTCCCTCAATCCGATCACCTGCATCCCCAACTCCGAGATGAACAGACCATAAAGACCGTTGTTGGTAACTCACAGGTAGGTTCAGCTACTGAATCACAGCTTACACCACTCCAGGCCGCTTCATCTGCTACCCAACTTCAAAACATCTCCGATCTCATTGAAAACCATATGGCTTCAACTAATAATTCCCCTATGCAGAGTCTTCTAAGTTCGTTTTCCCCTGAAGCGAATTCCCACTTGGTGAGCTTTCATGAACCCAGTCCTCTTATCTCCCATTCCTCATCAAAACGAGCAGCTATAGACCATCGACTTTCTTCAAAGGTTTCTCCTTTTGGAGTGCCAGATCCGGAAGAACTGGTGACTCCCAATTCAAGGGTCTCAGACCTCTCCGCTCCATTCCCATCCCTTCCATGTAGGCAGTTTTTAGATTTCCGAGGAGTGGGCCATGCTGATAGCAATTTGTTGTATAGAGTGAGTCCTGACTCATCAACTACTATGGTGAATGGTTTGTCAGCCATTAGAATTGATAAGAGTGAGGGTGAACCATTATCTATGTCATATGCAACCCCAACATTTTCTACTGTTGCATGCTCTACCTTCCCTCTTAACTCAGACCTTGCGTCCTCAAGTTGTGTTGATGAGTCAGGGTACTTACAGTCAGAAATTCTGGATCAAACCAGCTCAACTCCAAGAGCCTTTGTTAAGGTGAATAAACGTGTTCTCTTTCCGATTTCAGATATATTTATTTTTCTAATTCTTTTCTCCTGATAGTGCACATTTGTAGGAACTTCACGGAGATATCATCAAAGCTTTTGCATATAATTATACTACTGCATGTTAATATCACGGAAAACCTTTCAATCAGCTATTGTCTTGGTTAGTCATGAAAGAAATAATGCGGATTGCATGATTCTGCTACTGTTCAAAGACTGATGTCTGTTAATGGACCACACCCTTTTTCTACTAGCTATTGTCTTTAAAATATTGGTCCTTTTAGTTTCTCCTTGCTAATGTAGTCTTCTGATGTAGATTGGTGCTATACATTGCTTTTCACATTCAGATAATATTCTGTTTTAAAAATATATTGTTTCAGGTTCACAAGTCGGGGACCTTCGGGCGATCACTCGATATCTCTAAATTTAGCAGCTACCAGGAGCTGCGGAGTGAGCTCGCTCGCATGTTTGGGCTTGAGGGCTTATTGGAGTCCCCTCAGAGATCAGGCTGGCAGCTTATATTTGTTGACCGGGAGAATGATGTTCTTCTCCTCGGTGATGACCCTTGGCAGTGAGTACCTAACTCTTAGCCAGATATTAAGCATGATCCCGAAGTCTTCCTTCGAAATTCTGATTGGTGTTCGTATTGTGGCTAGCTCTAGAAGAAAGCATTGTTATATGGTCTGACTGATATGCATGTCTTTTTTCTTTTCTTTAAGAAATGCTGCATGTTCACCTTAAATGTATTCTGGTAATTTGAAAAACAATCTCTTTGAATCCTCAGGGAATTCGTAAATAATGTGTGGTATATCAAGATTCTATCTCCTGTCGAAGTGCAGCAGATGGGCAGAGAGGGTCTCAATCTTCCGAGTTCCGTTCAAAGTCATCGATTCTTCGGCAGCAATATATGCGATGATTTTATGACTCGAATGGACTCCAGAAGCAGCCTAAATGGTATACCATCTCTGGAATCATTGGAGTACTAATGTGCCGAAAAGACAAGGGCGATGAAGATGTGCTTTTGTGTTGTATAAACACCAAAGGCAGCTGCTACCAGGTGACCGTTTTTACCGGTTACCGACAATTTATTCCGGCCCTTCCTACCGGTGAGGCCAGGTGGTGTAATATGTCCTCTGTTGTTGCTTGTTCAAATTTCAATCTGGTGAATGATCAGTTTGTATTGTTAGATAAATTATATAAGAACTTACGGCAATTTGGTAACTTAATGAAAACTGTTTTGGCCCTGTATCATCAGCTTACTCTTATAAAGACTTGCACATGATATGATATTCCGTGATCTGTTTGTAGTGATGTTGGAATCCTTTAGATGTAAGTTTCAAACCTACAGTAGTTATTCCTTGTATCTAGCTTTCACTAATTATGTTTAGAGAACCAGTTTCGTATGGTCAGCTTGGTGTGGGGTGGACAGTTTTTTCCTTCGTGTGGATAATTTTTTCCTAACAACAGTAAATGAAGCATTGTATAATGAGTTGAAAAGGCTCAACGCATGGCATTCATATGCAAAATTTGATACTAGTAACTTCATGATCAAACTAGAAGCTCTGTTTAGGAAGACGATCACCTAGGCCGCGCGATAGGATGTTGCCTTCTGCGTTGCTCGAATTCCCGCTTAGGCGCACACCTAGACGCAGAACGACCCCTATCCGCTTTCTTGAACACTGACTAGAAGTGTACAAGAAAGAACCTCATAACCAAACTATATTCAGTTATATATTCAATATACCTGTTAACGATAACAAAAAAAAAGTATCACAAGTCATGAACCTCATGATAATGACGGCTGCTACTATTCACTAACTCATCAAGCTCATCGGGCTCATCTTCATTAGTATCGCTGTCACTATCATCATCATCATTCACTTTCCCGAGTTCATTGTCAGCGTTGTTCAAGAGCACATTTGTCAGTTCGCCTTCTGTTAGCCGTTTAGCTTCGGCTTGCTCCTCCGCTGATTTCGCCAAGGACAAGAGGATGTTCTTGGCTTTCTGATCAGGCAGGACACCACTGGATAACATCTCGTTGAACCATACAACGGCAGTGTCGAAATCCTTGTTCCTCCCGAAAGCTTCCATGATTGTTGTGAATATGATCGCATTAGCTTTAATCCCCAGAGAGCGCATGCTCTCATATTTTTCCATCATTTTCTCAAGTTCATTTGTCCGAGCATAACCTTTGATTAGGGTCCCGTGAGTAACAACATTTGGTTCAAATCCGTCCTGTTTTATCCTCTTGAAGAATTTTTCGGCACCATCCATGTCAGGTGCATTAACGTAGGCTGATAACATGGTAGTGTAGGAGCAAAGATCTGGGGTACATCTGCATCAAAATAACAGGAATAATTTATATGTAATAGTTTTTATTTTCCATGCATAATCCAGAATTCACATACACACACAAACACGAAGAAAAAAAAAAGCAGAACCCAGAATAGGAAATCAAGGAAAGGGGATGTGATTTGAAGTGTTAAAATCCACCTGTCTCTTCGCATGCTCTTAAAGACTATGCGAGCTTGCTCTACCATTCCAGAGATTGCAAATGCATCCAGCAAGATATTATATGCTTTCTGCGTCGGTCTGAAGCAAGAAAATTCATAAGTTGTCCATGGATAGAAGAAACATATAAGTTGGCAAGAACTTGTCTTAGCAGTTGAATATGACATCAACAAATGCATATTTGCACGGAAAATGATAAATGTACATAGTAGTTTTGTACATAACTGCGTTTTATGTGTTATATTTTGTTAAGGCATGTCGATTTACAATTAATGCCTGAGCTATTAAATGCAAAACGACACTCATTTTTAAAAAACAACAAACAAAACGCGGGCATGTACAGACTACGTATAAAACTGCTATGTACATGTATCAATTTCCTATTTGCACATAGACCACAAAAATATCCACTTGCAATATAGATACTAGACAAACAAAAGAAGAAGATACTAGACGATATGTAGTAGTCAAAGTGTACACAAAACCACATATTTTGAATGTAAGTCCTATCAGTACGAAAAAAAAATCTCTCATAAAACCACGGATGCAAGGTATTCTACCTTCATTGAATGGGCATGGTTCAATGAAAGGGGATAATGTATCTGCAACTCAAATTGAGTTGAGTGCCAGATACAATATGTGATACCTTATGCCCTGTGTTTATCCAACGAGGCTAGAGAAATTATACAACTTAACATTTCAAAGCCCTAGAGAATCATACCTGACACCAGTATCAAGCATCTCCTCAAAAGCAGCTAAAGCCTCTTCTTCTCTTCTAGCTTTCCCATAGGCATTAATAAGTAAAGCATAGCTTACTACATCAGGTCGGATATTTGACCTTTGCATCTACAATTAAATATTTGTGTCATTATGCTTAATTCGTTCATCATAAGCACACAACGCATGAAAATGGGACCGAATTTTATACTACCTCAGGTACATCAGGGTTAATTGTCATAGTAATAAAAATTGACATTTGCATGGTCTTGCATCACCTTACGAGTCTTTAGAATACATTGGCAACAGGAAAAAAAAAATTAAAGTGAGGAATGTTTTGTTTTGACTAATTTCATGCAAATTTGGAGTTTGCACTTTTCTGACTAGAATCATCTAAGCTTAATGGATTGCATACTTTCTCTACTCAATATTCATATTCACCTTACAACATTTAGTAGCTATCATAATCATTCATTGTTAGACATTTAACACGCATTTCTTCATTTTGCAGAAGAGACGAGAAGTTTTTATCTGGGTTGCATTTTCTTCATTTACCAAGAAGTGTTTATGATTTAAACAAACCTGGTCAAAGATATTGGAAACCTCCTTGTAGTTAGTTTCAAATGACATTAAGCTATTATAAGTAACTGTAGTTCGCGCGACTCCTCTCTCAGCCATCATTGAAAATGCTTTGCGAGCTTTATCATAAGCTCCTTCTTTCTTGTACATATAAATCATCATGTGGAACATCTGCTGGTCTGGTTTAAGAGATGAGGTCTCTTTATCCAGAAGGGTTTTGAAAATTTCTTCTGCTTCTCTAAATTTGTCTCCCTGCAACAACGGAAATTTGCAAGAGTTTCATGGGTTACTAACAAAAGTATAATATACATAAGTGTAGGTGCTAGTACTACAGATCTGTGACACTTCAGTTTCGTATTCCTATGGCACCAAAGTAATTTCTAAATCCTTTTGAGAACTGAAGAAATACAGAAAATCTGTAATGAATTTACTTGCGATGGTGCATTTCTTATATGGGTGAGACCTAAACTATCTTCTAGTGTGCATTAAGGTCTTCATTATGATAAACAAAAGGCCCATTCTTCCAAGATGTAGGTTACTATAAAGAGATTTTTAAGTAAACTAGGTCCACGTCTCCTTTTACCTCCACAAACGTTTTAAGAATTATTTGATATGTGACAGCAGATGGTTCGGGACCTGAAGATTGCATCCGACGGAAAACAGATTCTGCTTTATTGTATTGACGTCCTTTTCCATATGCTTCCATAAGAGCAGTATAGGATCCAACATGAGGTGGATACCCTTTCTTGTTCATGTAACTTAAGACCCTCTCAGCTTTGATGAAGTTTCCCTGCTTTCCATAGGCTGTAATAAGCATCAGAAAGTCCATCTCCTTAAAGTCCCACCAGTGCTGAGTCCGAAGCCACTCAAGAATCTAGAGATAAAAATCGAGATGTGGTTATTCAAAGAAAAGTTGTATTTTTCAAAGAAATGACCAGCCACTAAACAAAAGTAATATTTCCGAAGTACCTGCCCGACAAGGTTCCATTTCTTGAGTTGCTTAAATCTAACCAGAGTCCCTACGATGAGGTCCTTCGGCAAAGGTTCGTTCTTGCCCCTCCTGTTCTTGAGGACATCAACTGCAGAATCCACTTCCTCTATTTCTAGCATTATTTTCCTCCAATTTTTCTGATCTGCTTCATCCGCAGCATCCTTGAAAAACTCTACCTTTCTCCTCTTCTGCATAAACTTCCTCGGTGCCAACATGCCGAGACACACCACACCTGTCCTTCTACATATCCTAATATTGGCACTACCCGAATCCTTGCGAACATATGACTTGCTGGAGTGGTGACCAATATTAGTGAACTATAAAATAAGTATGAAGTTATGTAATTCATATTATTCCAAACCCAGCCCACAGGTAATTTTCTAACCATATCTTTACCTACTTCGCATATTTACCAATCGCATTACTGAGCAAGCATTTCAACAAGCAACTACAACTCCCTTCATAATGCAGATAAAGGAAGTGAGTGTCCCAACAAGATTGATGAATGAGTTCATAAAATTTCACAATAGGATGATTCCTATTTTACGCCAACTATATGAATTCGGAAAGCCAAAAACAGAGCAGGAAAACAAGTATAAGAAGGTGCTGAAGTTGCGAGAGCAGACCTCGAAAGAGAAGTTGAAGGAGCAGAGATAAAGGACTTCGAGAACATGATGAAAGCTTGCGGCATTTCCCTTTTACTGCTCTCGCTCCAGTATCAATGGCTTCGCTTCGCTTCTCATCAGCTTCAGCACGGGGAGGAAAGCGGGGTGTCCTAGTGTTGGAGCAAGAACAAGATTTCCGTTCCAGATAATTGTGGGGTTGTCCTGCTCGTCCCTGCTTTGCAAACATTTTAATGAGAACGGCCTAAAATTTACCTAAATTTACTTAGGGGCTCTGAAGCTTCTATGATTTGCAAATATAGGTCGTTTGGATATGCACATTCTATTTTTAAATATACTTTATTTATTCAAAAAATGAATAGAATAGAACTGAGATAATTAATTTATGCAGATATGGGATCCCTAATTCACTCTTATTTACTCTCATATTATAAATACTTACTATTTTTTTGTATAAGTACATAATTCAAAAATACGTAATTTTAACTTCAGTAAAACAAATTTTAAAAAAACTTAAAAAAACAAAACAGAAATAAATAAATAAATAAATAAAAGCATAATAAAGTAGGCATAAAATAATAAAAAATTAAGATTACTTCGGCTTCGGTGCCGTATAAATTTAAAACACTGTCCTATAAATCCTACGGACTAAATAATATAAATAATAAATCCTATGAATCTTCTATTTTTATTTTTTTAAATTAATATTACCGTGACTTCGCCACCGTAAAAATCTAAAATTCTATCGTATAAACCCTAAGAGCTAAATATTATTAACAGTAAGGCTGTGTTTAGCGTAGCCTTATAAGTCACCTTATCAATCAATTCTACATTATAAGTCAATTTGACAAAATAAGTCTGTTACGTGAACGTCCACCTTCTGCCTTATAAGGTGATTAATTTTAAAATGCATTTTTCAGTCTGATTAAAAAATAAGGTGAGTTATAAATATTTCATTCTAATTTTACTCTTGACTTATATACATACACACCTCTACCATAACTATATTATTTTCATTATTTTAAACTTTATTGTTAATATTTAAAATAATAATTATTTATTTAAACAATAAATTATAATTATTGAAGCTAAAAATATTTTTTATTTAATAATAATTGTGATATAGAATATTATTTAAAAATACCATTACAATATAAAATAATGTCTTTTATGTCATTTTACGAAAATCAGTCACCTTATCAGGTAAATTTGTGAAACAAGTCTAATTAAATCAGTTCCCTCATCAATAATTTGAGACAATTCAAGATGGGCAGAGGTTTGAGACAAAGTAACCCTTTGTCGCCTCTATTTGTTATTGTAACTGAGGGGCTAAACCTGTTTATCACAAAAATGATACACGGAAACAAGCTGGTAGGGTATAAGGTTAGGAGTAAGGATGTTCGAATTTCTCATCAACAATTTGCTGATGATACTCTTCTTTTTGGAGATGGCTCTCTGACAGATACTATGGCTTTCAAGCACATACTGAGATTATTTGAATTAACATCTGGACTAAGGATCAACTTTAACAAAAACATTAGAACTGCAAATAGTACATGCTGATGCTCAGAACTGCAAATTAGGGAAGTTCCCATTTAAGTATCTGGGAATACATATTGGCTTGAATCCTAGAAGAGCTGAGACCTGGAAACCTATACTACATATGATGGAGAAGAGGCTTATTAGCTGGGAGAACACATACACAACGTTTGGAGGGAGAATGACCTTGATCAAGTCAGTCCTTTCATCCTTACCATTATATTACTTTTCTACGTTTAAGGCCCCTGTCAGTATCCTACACAGCCTTACGAAAATGATGAGAAAGTTTATTTGGGGAGAAAGATGTCAGGGACAACGAAAGATTCATTGGGTGAAGTGGGATAAGATAATCTGCCCAATAAAGATGGGGGGTCTTGGAGTTAAAAGCGTGAGAGAATTCAATGATTCACTACTTGCAAAATGGTGATGCAGATTGTTCATAGATGAATATAATCTATGGATAGAAGCCCTAGACTCCCTTTATGGTGATCCTGGCTGTTGATGAGGTTATTTACATGACAACCAACAGAACCATAAGCCGATATGGTGGAAAGATTTAAGAAAACGTGTGCTAGAATAAAACTGGTTTCATGAGAAACTAAAGTTGCAGGTGACAAACGGCCAGAATGTTAAATTCTGGACAAACAAGTGGTGTGAAGATAACAATTTTAAAGCAAGGTTTCCTAATTTCTTCATAGCTGCTGGAGACAGAGACATAACACTAGCGCAAAAGGGTAGAAGCATAAACGGAAGCTGGGCATGGCACTGGACTGGCCCTTGCCAGGACACTGAAATATTTCAGTTTGCAACACTACTTAGCTGTCTGAATGGAATCCCCCTTAACTAGCTCAGATGATAAATGGAGATGGGGGAATCATGGGTTTGCAACATCTACGAACAATAAACAAGTATACTCTACTCGACAAATTTATGAACAATTCATGCACCCATGAGACCACTAACGATATGTTGCCTGGTTTTTATCCCGTTACAAAAAATAATGATGGCCACGAAGTACACGCCATAGTGCCCAATTTTGATAAGGGGAAGGCTCTCACGTTGGATATTACCATATTGGGGATACAAGAATTTGATCTTATCTTGACAATGGATTGGTTATCTTCCAACTATGCGCAGATTGATTGTCGAGATAAGAGCGTGTTGTTTTAGTTACCGGGAGAGCTTATGTTCACCTATCAGGGTGCGCAAGGGAAGCAGGTTCACAACCATGAGGAGTTGTTGTTGGCCATTCAGGCGCGATGACTACCACATCGAGGTCATGAGACATATTTAGCCTTTCTGTTCAGCACCCCGGGACAAGAGAAAAAGTTAGAAGACATACCGGTCGTACGGGAGTTTCCAGAAGTGTTTCCTGACAAGACATACCGATCGTACAAGAGTTTCTAGAAGTGTTTCCTGACGAGCTCCCTCACTTACCCTCGGATCGGGAAGTAGAGTTCGGGATCAACTTGGTAACTGGGGCAACCCCAATATCTAAGGCTCCCTACCGAATGACACCTAAGGAATTAGCGGAGTTGAAGATACAATTACAAGAACTCATAGATCGGGGCCAAATAAGGCCAAGTGTGTCTCTTTGGGGTGCTCTGGTGTTATTTGTGCAAAAGAAGGATGGATCTATGTATCTTTTCATCGATTATTGGGAGCTCAATAAAGTCATAGTTCAAAACCAGTATCCTCTGCCTCAAATTGATGACTTATTTGATCAACTATCTGGAGCGTGTATCTTTTCCAAGAGAGATCTGAGGTCCGGCTATTATCAAATGAAAGTGAAGAGGGAGGATGTGCGCAAAATTGCGTTTTGGACGTGATATGGGCACTTTGAGTTCTTAGTTACACCATTTAGCCTGATCAACGCCCCTCCCGTGTTTATGAAATTAATGAATCGGGTATTCCATTCGTATTTGGATCAGTTCATGATCGTCTTCATTGATGACATACTGGTGTACTCCCCAAGTGTTGAGACTCACGAACAACACTTGAGAATAGTACTCTAGAGACTTTGGGAGGAGTTGCTGTATGCAAAATTTTCGAAGTGCAAGTTTTTGGATCGAGGAGGTGGCCTTCTTAGGTCACGTTATCTTAGCAGACGGTTTAGCAGTGGATCCAATAAAGATCGAAACCATTAGAATGTGGCCTTCGCCGAAAATAGTGGGGGAAATTTGGAACTTTCTCGGCCTGGCGGGGTATTATCGAAAATTTATTGATGGATTTTCCAAGTTGACCCGACCACTTACGAGGCTCATGCAAAAGATAATCAAATTTTAGTGGGATGGTTCGTGCACACAGGGATTTGAAGCATTGAAGGAAAGATTGACGACCGCACTGATTCTTACATTGCCTAGAGAGGGGATGGATTACGTGGTGTATAGCGATGCTTTCAAGAATGGACTCGGGCGTGTGTTAATGTAAGACGAGAAAGTAATTGCCTAGCATCACGCCAATTGAAGGTGTATGAGATGAATTATCTCACTCATGATTTGGAACTGGCAGCGGTGGTGTATGCACTGAAGATATGGAGACATTATTTGTATGGGTCAAAATGTATCAACTACACCGATCACAAGAGTTTGCGCTATCTCTTCATGCAGGAAGAACTTAATATGCATCAACGACATTCGATGGAGTTAATCAAGGATTAGGATATTGATATTCAATATCATTCGGGTAAGGCCAACCGAGTGGAAAATGCTCTCAACTAGAAGGGGAAACTGGGATGTCGATAGTGTTGGCACGAGAGTGGGATAGCTTGGAGTTGGAGGTGGTGGACTATATCTTCACGCAAATGGCATCTTTATGCGCGGAGCCTAGTCTACTGGGACGAATTCGAGAGGCACAATTAAGGGATACTAGCATACAATGGACTTTGAAGGCTACCGTGGGAAGTGGTACCGAACATCAACTTACACCCGATGGCCAGTATTGAAATTTGGTAGAACCTAGGTACCGGATGACCCGACATTGAAGGAGGACATCTTGAACGAAGTACATAAGTTTCGGACTAGCATTCATCCCGAGATCACCAAAATATATCAGGACTTGAAGAAGATGTATTGGTGGCCTAACCTGAGGCGTGAAGTGGCTGAGTATGTCGCAAAGTGTATGACCTGCCAATTGATAAAGGCGGAGCACCAGAGACCAGGAGGCGAGATGCAACCTCTGGACATTCCTTTGTGGAAGTGGAAGCACATTACCATGAATTTGGTGGTGGGCTTATCCCTGACGGCTAAGAATCGTGATGCCATTTGGGTGATTGTTGACAGACTCACAAAGAGTTGGGATGATCTGAGACGTGATCCCTGACATTTGAAGTAAGGAGCAAGGTGTTCCTAAGAGTATCTTCTACAAAAGGAGTTGTCTGATTCGGAGGAGTGAAGCTGAATCTGAGGTACATTGGACCGTACGAAATATTGAGCAAGGTTGGAACACTCTCTTATCAGTTGGCACTACCCCCGGCTCTCTCGAGAGTGCATAATGTATTCCATGTGTCACAACTTCGCCAGTATGTAGGGGACCCAAGTCACGTATTGGAGATAGAACGGTTCCCTGTTACGGAAGATTTAAGCCAAGTGGAAGAGCCATTAAGAATCTTGGACTTCAAGGAGGTGAGGCTTCGAAAATGAAGTGTTCCTTATGTGAAAGTGAAATAGAGTAACCATTCGGAAGAGGAGGCGACATGGGAAATGGCTCAAGATATGCATGATGCCCACCCACAGTTGTTTGGGTCGTCCGTGAGTGTAAGTTTCGAGGACAGAACTTCTAGACAAGGAGGGGAGACTATAAGGTATGTGATTTTTATACCCATTTAAACTGTTTGTGGGCCGATTTGTACCAATTGAGTAATGGGCCGTGATAATAAAAATGGCCCAACTGAATTTTTGGCTTCCCACCCCTCAGACTCTATTTAGCCGCTCGCCCCCTGTAATAGATTTAGGATTGAACTATCTTCTTTCTTCCCAGAGTTTACCGGCATCGAAGGAAAGAAGAAAGAGGAAGGGAGGCACGAACGGGAATGAGCAGCAATGGAGAGAACGTTTAAGGTAGGTTATCTGGATCTAAGGTGTGGGGTGAGAGTGGGTAGTACACTCGGTGGCTTCTCTTCTACTCTGAGCAGAATCTTGCTCCTGGCGAGGGAGGTGCGACAATGGCGTGAGTCTGGAGCTGGGAACAGGTCTCGGCCTCGAGGTTGTTAGGGTGAGCATGCCTACTTGGTTTGCATCTTATCTGCTTTTTACTTGCCTCTGTCTAGCTGTGTTTGTGCTATGTCAGTGTGTGTGAACGGTGTGCGATTTGAGGGACACTAGGCCAGACAGGAGGAACCAGTGTTGCCTGGTGTGTGCTGAGCATGTGAGGTGTGCAAATGTGTGTCTGTGATAGTGATTTTGTAGCTGGTGGTGTGTGGTTCATGTTGTGACAGAATGGGTGTGGTGCTGCGGTCCTGTGGGGATGAAACTCAACCTCCACTGTGGTCTGTGTCCCTGCTGTGGCCGGAACAGAGGTGGGACGAGGAGACCAACCCCCTGGCTGTCTGTATCCTAGCAGTGGCCGGAGCAGAGGCTGAATGAGGGGGCTAGGTCACTGTGTTATGTGTTTATATCAAGGTTTAAGAAAACATTGGGTGTTCTCTATATGCTAGGCGGTCTATGGGACCTTTTAGGCGGTCTGGGCGGTCAGAGCGCTGCCTAGGCGGCGTACGACTGTCAGCAAATTTAATTTATTTTATTTACATATACTATATTGTAAGCATATTATCCCTGGGCGTGCAGGCAGACTGCCCAGGATAAATTCGAGACGGCTTGACATTTTTGACCTCCTAGACGGTGCCTAGGCGACCAAAATAGCCGAACTCTCGAACAGAGATTTATATGTCTTAAATGCTCTTAAGTGGCGTGTAGTGCAAGTTAGGAGTTGCTGTTAATCTGTGAAAATTATGCTTACTGTATTTAAAACTAAGAAGTGACAGTACAATTTATTTTAGTTGTGCAGTTCTTGAGGTAACAACCCACAGTCATGCCTAGCTGCTACTTGTGCTGATCTCATTTTGTCGAAAAGAAATGTGTTGTGCCGGTTTAAGCCCATACTGTGGGCCGAGCTATTTTAATTAAAACTGGAAATAAGAGTCAGGTTATTTTCCCGATGAAAACAAATGCAATGTTTGGGTTTTCAGCTTTAGGAGGGGAAGTTCAAGTCTTTCGTTGTTGCATATAAAACTATGTCCTTAATTTATAATGGAAAGAAGAAATCTTGTCTCTATTGTGATTGGGTGGTTATGAGTAGTTCACGAATATGTATGCTATGTGTGTAGGAATGTTACATGTGGAGTATACTTCTGATCGTAGACAAATATGTTGGGCATGAACTTATGTTGTGATTATGGCTGTTGTGTGTTAGCTCTTGTCGAGTCCGTGTGATGTTTTGAACGTTACGTGTGTAAATGTGTTTTGATCTTGAATTCTGACAGTGACCTGCGGATACTGCTTAGAATGTAGAGGTGGAGTTATGTTGTGCAAATGTATGGAATTGTTGTGAAAAATAGTATGTGATGTTTATGACATATTCTATTTGTGGGAACACCTAAGCATTTGGATACTGAGCTTTCGAGGGAAGCTCACAACCTATTTTAATTTTTGAGTGCAGCAGCCGATTGTGGGGACGAACGCGGTTGAGAGATCATTTGAGTCGTCCAAGCTGTACGCTAGGGTTATCAAAGTAGTTCAACTTATCTTTTGAATTCCGGCTTGAATGTATACTTTTGTGTTATGTATTAAGACATGTGGGAAGGATGGTTATGACAAGGATTTGTAAGACATTCGATTAAGCCGATGAATGGTTATGTTAAGGATTTTTGTAAGACATTGGGCTAACTTATGTTTTGTGAAAAAACTGTATTCTTGTTCTTCATTCTATAAGATATGGATTTGGGCTTGGGTACGACTCTAAAGTGGTACTTCCCTAAGGAACCTGAGTTAAATTATAGGGCGGAAATTTGAGATCGTTACAAATATGTATTTTGATTACATACTTTGGGTTCTTGTTTCTGTTTCAGGCCAAGATTATGGGGAAATGAATGTTGTTGATAAAAACACCATTGTCTATACTTATAGAGTTCAAGAGGCTTTTGAATAAACTGAATAAGGGAAATAGGAGACGGATACAGTAAAACTGCAACTCAGGTTAGTATTTCTCTACTGCCATTGCCATGCCATCATTTTATCTTGCCCTTCAAGCAATTTGATCTGTTTCAAGAAATTGCATATACAAATTGACCTCTTATTGGCTATTCCCTAGAATACATGATATTCTCTGCTTCCCCATATCACAGTGCACAGAAAGCTAGAACATGTAGGCTCATCTTGTTAGCATATTTTGTTAACATATGTGGGCCTAAGCATTTAGACCATTACGTGTATATATATTTAGTCACCCACATATACATTATGAAAAATGTGGTAGGTCCTATTTTGTTTCGACTAATTATTTGGTTGGACCGTAAAACACGTCTTTAGTAGATATGTAAAGTATAAGTATTGTTTCTCGTATAAAGTATTAGATTTTATTCTTTATTTCGATTGGTCGTATTGAATAAAATCTGTTGGGCTTATAGTTCAAGCCCAACATAAGGATTAATGGGAAGCCCGCTTGACTTATTCTCGACCCGTTTCTTTCTCTATACATATAAGGAATTCATAATAGTTTTCGAGGAGGGTTCCGAGACTTTGAATCAAGTGGATGATCTTCTTATTTTTCGAAGATCTCTTAAGATACGGATCCAGGTACTCTTTCCGCTGTGTAATTCTCGTCTCAATAGATTCCCAGAGCTCACAAATTATCCAACACATGCAGGACAATTTCCAACCTTTAACATGTCCCACAGTTTTTTATTGCTTTTATACTGTAGTCCGCGACGAATGACGTTTTACATTATATTCATATTCTGCTCCCCCAATATCATTTACCTTATCTCATTCTAACACGTAAGAGGTCGTCCTCAACTGGCTCATTGCACAAGACAACATTGTCCCAATTCTCGGTGCCAAAAATTGTGAACAGGCTAAGGAGTTCTCAGGTGCATTGGGATAGACACTCACCACCGATAAGGTGGAGGATCTCCGGTCGATTGCCTTGTAGGTAAAGCCCGTCATCGGTTTCCCGGTAGAGAAGTTATAAAACACTTATCCAAACTTATTACTAGGGCCATACCAGGTTCGTTGGAATCTGTCACCTGCAGTCCCCTTTTAACCGTAGCAGGTACAACAGCCAGGACAGTAAGAGGAGCAGCAGGGTCGATGACTAGTGGTGTGATGACAGGAGGGTCGATGACTGGTATCTTTTCGACGTTCTCACTCATTTAGCAATGTTGGATGTGTTGTCGGCTTCGATTGAAGGAAACACTTGATTTCACCGGTGTACATAGCGGAATCGACAAAAAGTAGTGAGATTTCACTCAAAGCAATGCTCCGATACCATGTTCAAACTCAGACAGGAGATTTTATATGTGGAAAGTAATTGTAAACGCTTTAATAATGCACGAACCAAGCGGGGATCGGTGGAGAGAAGAGTAGTTTTCAAGTGCCGAATGGTAGAGTGTCGAATGACACCCTATCATACCGAATATGCAGCTCAGCCTTCGAATTACATAATAAAAATATTGCTATTGGATAATGCAATTTTTCTAAATAATATTACGACGACTTCGCCGCCGAAAAAATCTAAAATTCTATTTAAATGTTATAAACCCAAGAGCTAAATATGAACCCAAGGCTAAACCCTAAAAACTCAAGGGCTAAACCCTAAAAACCCAAGGGCTAAACCGTGGTTGTGTCTCGATCGTCGAATGCAGATCCGATGGCTGAGGATGCATATAGTACATTTGGGGCTAAAGTGTTTCTTCTCCTCCATTCCACAATAGATAGAGTATTTATACAAAATGGGATAAATTACTAATCTACCCTTAAATACCAACACTCCCCCTCAAGATGGGCGAAAGATATCAAATAAGCTCATCTTGTTACATAATCTTGACAAATCAATAGAGCTAAGCCCTTTGGTGAGACAGTCTGCTATTTGCTCCTTCGTGACCCATGTTTCAGTTCCAACAATCCACTATCCAGCTTCTCATTGATGAAGAACCTGTCAATCTCCATATGTTTGGTTTTATCGTGTTGGATAGGATTGTTGGCAATACTAATTGCAGCCCGACTATCACACCACAACTTTATCTTGGTTTCTTGCTTCAATTTGAGCTCTGACAATAACAGCTTTAGCCACAACATCTCAGCAACTCCCAAAGCCATGGCTCGGTACTCCGCTTCAGCTGTTGATCTTGCAACCACCTGTTGTTTGTTACTCTTCCATGAGACCAGATTACCTCCTACAAACATGCAATACCC
>JAOYMZ010000026.1:752688-779467 GCA_025802335.1 Pinguicula primuliflora | reverse complement strand
AGCTTTGCATCTGAAGAAAACACCGACTGTCCATCCGCTGCTGTATAATTTCACAGGATGAAATTCTTTGCTTTTTTTCCCTATTTGTGTAACTTTTGGTTTGTTATATCACACACGGTAGATTGTCATGTCCCATGATACCTTATGGGTGGGTGTACGTTTATATTATCAGATGCTCGAGACCTGTTTCCCCATTCCCCATGAGTTGAAATGTGACTCGCTTCATCCATACACCAAATTGTGCTTAAGTAATGACTTTGTCTGATGTTGAAAAGACAATTCTATGTAAACATTTAAAGATGGGAGTATATAGTGAGGTAACTTCCCGTACATTGTGTATTGTGTAGTACCTTTGTGGCATTGCGGGATTGACCTATCAGCGGGTTCATGCAAAAGTGTTAAACACCATTTCATCAGCTCACTAATCTCATCATGCCATTTAAGCATTTGTATACTATATAGTGCTCTTGTCAGTACGCTCCGCTCGAACATCATTCTCATTCTTATTTGCTCTCTTCACCTTCTGGGAACTGTCGCCTCGCACATATGAAAGTGCACGTATCCAGCAATGAAGAACACCGACAGACCAGTCTCGCGAAAACAATTTATCCAACTTCATGGTTTCACCCTCCAAGAGTTCCCATAATATGCTCTGGCTAGATATATGATTGATTCCAAAACTTTTCTCTCATACCAACATCAACATCTAGCAACCTAATCAGTATTCATGCGTTACAAATTCAAGTTGTGATCGATTGATTGTTAGTCAAAGAACATTTAATACAAAGCATGTAATACAAAGCATGCATAACACATTAATGTAAGCATGCATTGGAATAGTGACAAGCATGCATTAGAATAGTAACATGGTGTATTCTATTAAAGGTGTACATAATGTGGAGTAAAGAATTAAAGGAGAAAAAGGATTCCTTCCAAACATTCTATGTGTATTAGCATCTAATATTGATTACTCAGTTCGCTGATGGATTCGTCAACACCTCAAGTGACTTCTTAAGGTAATCAACTGCAACGAAAACATCATCAAACTCAATCCGCTCGTTGCAGATACGGCAAAAGCAGCTTCGCCGGTTCTCTGTCGGACGACATTTCTTTCCGACGAAAGAATCCAAAGAACCAGAGTAAATTGAAGTTTACGTACGACTACGTTCCTTTGAAATAGATCTTCCAAACACAATTTAAAAAAAAAAAATCTACTCCAAAAGTAGGGAAAATAATGTACGTAAACCCATCAATGTAATGCTGCCAAAAATCAGCTCAAAAACTCTGCTTCAGTTCAGCTTGAAATACATGGATGAGCAGAAGGTGGCAAACTTCTTGGCCAGATGGGGTCACTTGAATGGAGACCACAATTTCTCTGAATCAGCAATTAGGCTGGTTTCTAGCAGGTAATCCAATATATGGATGGACCATGGTGATGCATCAGCTGCCGCACGATTTCAAACAGCAGTAGATATAATAATTGGTTTTAAGATAGATCCCGGCATTTAGATAGGCACTCTGGGAGGCGCACACATGTTTATATGCAAAAAAAGGTAAGTCGGTGTCGTACTCTTTTTCATTTTTCGGATTTCTCCCTCTCCTCATAGATTTGTCGGAAAAGATTTTGAAGAGGCGGAACGATTTACCGTCTTCACTTAGCGGGATTTGAATGGATAAGAGTTACCCGTGTCAAATCCGAATGTATAGGCATAGGCTCATTAAACGAGTAGAACTATTTTCTTTTGGGTAGGTATCTAAGCAAGGACATTCAATTACTTCCATAGGAACGTTATTTTATTTTTTAGGTGTATTGTTCTTTAGGTGCTTTGTATTTTGAGAACGTATTATGTTCGAGAAGTAGGCCGTCTAAGTCGCTTAGGTGCCGCCTAATCGCTAGTATATTACTCTCCGCCTTGTCCAAATTACCGCTTAGGCCGCTTAAAAGTCCGCTAAGGCGGACGACTAGGCCGATTAAGAGCTACAATGTATAATAGGAATACATACCTAAAGAGCTAGGGCTCAAAACCATGTACTGGCTCTTGAACTATCAATGAAAGAACCCTTTTTCGGAGAAAAAAAATAAATGTTGCCGAAAATGCATCATACTTGAATGCTGTGTAAAATATTATGTAAAAAGTCGTAAGGATTTAACGCCTTTGATGAACAATCCGGTAAAAAGCGTAGTATGAGCGCTCTTGATGAGTCGAAAGACTACTAGTTCGCCTCAGATACAATACAAACATCTACCGACAAGTAACCATCATCCTACAACTTCTACTCCAGAAGGGTTTAAAACTTGAGAGAATACATGGAGGACGACTAGGATCAACTCATGGTGTACTAGGGAGTGGATCCGTCCCAGAAATGTGTGACGACGCATCCTCTTTCGAGATGGCTACGTAGTTCACAGGAGCAACGGGCCTGCTGTCTCTCTTTGAGTCTCGATTTATGGATCTAGAACCATTCTGATGGGAATTTAGCGAGAGCCGTTTGCTGGAGTTTCCATTGGCACCTGCGCCGTTGGTTCTGGGGCCAACCACTTTCTTCGTGCTAGGTTGTCGGGCTGGGCTTGGAGTTGAACCGAAAATGGCTTCCTGTTCTTTGTTGATCTGTTCGTGGAACTTTTTCTGATCCTGTAAAGAACATATGAACAAATGTCTGGAACTCCAACTGGAGAACATATGAACAAATGTAATGAAGGTCAAGAATTTACCCTCATTCTCTTCTTCTCCTCTTCTCTATCTTGTCTCAGCATTGCATATTCATCTAGCATGGCAAGCAGAGGAACACCGTCGTATGCAAATATAATACCATAATCTTGCTCCCAGGCACGAGTTTTAGCAACCAAGCTGTCAACTAGGGCTGTGCTTGATCAAGTAAGAAATCGTCATGCCGGTAGGCAGCTGGTTCTTGCCAGGAATATATCGGCAATCAAGCAAACACTAACTGAACCCATTTTGATGTCAATCCTACTGCAAATTTAAGTGACCTCTAAACCAAACCAAACACAGTAAATCTCGCCAACAGGTGGAGTGTAAGATGTATGCAATCATACTCCTAAGCCTGAACAGGATGTGAAGATTGTTTCTACCCAGCAAATTTAAGTGACCTCTAACACAGATAAATGGGAGTGGATATTTGGGTGCAGATTAAACTGATACATTGCGTGAGTATGTTTCCTAGTAGAAGATCTTACACCATCATCCACAATTTGTTGACATTGTTATTATAGCAATGCAATCTCATTGTTGAACAAGTACCTGGAATTTTACTGACTAGAACCCGTGCCTTTTCTGCCCTCTTTAGATTCAGGTGCGCACCTCTGCTGGCATTATACCTGTTCTCATCCTGTTTCACCCAAAAAATTGTCATCTAATTTCCAGAAGATTTATAATTTGCAGGGTTAAAAAGATGCAAAATGTGATTACTCTTCTAAAATGTAGATGATTTAAAATCACAGGAGATTCAGGCGATCTGTTCATTAATAATACTTTTATCCTTTCAACTTCTAATAATCCATTTCACAACTTAATTCATCAATATATCAAAGAAGAAAGAGAAGATTAACGCATAACTTACCCTATTATAGTCGTCAAGCCAACTTTCTTCTTCACATGCTGACATCCACTTCTCAACCTTATCTAATATATCCTTCCTGCTAAGAGACTCCTCTTTTGCCTTCATTATCTGATTATCCATGTCAGATAGTAACTCTGAAGGCTCGACACTTCCTGAATCTATGAGCGACAAAATCTTCTCACGAGCAGCCTCAGTATCAATCTCGACGTGCGCAAGAGCATATATTTCCTCGAGTTCTGACTGCCTCTTAAAAGCTATTTCCTTCATCCTGCTAGCTTTGAGTTGATCAAGCCTATCAACTTCCACTTCAGCCTTGAAAAAAACCATATACTTTATTTAATCAAAGATTGACCCCCCTAAAAGCCCAATTTCCAACTATCTCTATATACCTGCTCAATGAGGTCAAAAGCAAGCGCCCCAGGAGTAGTGACCTGATCGACCGAAGCTGAAATATTACAAGTAACATGGTCAAATAGGTGGCGCTCTTCTGAGGGGGTGTCCATCAAGTTCCAAAGATCAATGAGTTGGGTTGCTAAGTTTTGAAGCTGCATAAAGACGAGTTCGATTAACTTGATATTCGATGGGTGAAACTAAACTTTGTCATCATTCCAGTACGAACTGATATGACAATAAAAGGAAGACATATAGATTCTAGCATCGTGAATGAAGGATCGAATGTCCTATGATGATCTGCATAAATTTCATGGTGTGCAATTATCAAGTACCTTTTGTAATCTTTGTTTCTTGTCTTGTTTAAGAGCCAAAACTGTCTTAGCCAACCTAGATAACGTGTCATTACTGATGCTTTTGGATTGTATACCAGTAGAATCATCCAGGCTTCGATGCACTTCTGTGACAGTTGTAACGAAATCCAAACCCAGGACGGCACAAAGATCATGAACTGTGCTGACAAATTCAAGAACCTTGTGCAATCTGTCGTTCTGGAAAATCAAGAAAAAACAATCGATTGGCAATCACTTCAGACATAATGAGGCTTGAAAGCACCCCATTTATGGCACCGAACTCACCTTTTCTTTCTGAAGTTCTTGGAGCTCAGCATGAAATTCAGCCAACTTCTTCGAAGACAGATCACATTCATCCACGATTGGGCTCTCTACCACATCACCAATTCCCGCAATTTCGGCACTTATCTTTTGGATTTGGGATCGAACATCCGCAAATTCTTTTATCCTCTCATCTTTCTGTTTCCAAAGTTTTTCCAGTGCAGGAGCTATAGCTTCAAGCTGTTCCTTTATAGTTCCTGATGTCTTCTCGGGCTATTCAAGGAGCCACCAGGAACAAAAATTGGGTTTTACCAGTTAATATACTCTCAAGCATGGATTTTTTTATTTGAATGCAATTAGTTTTCAACTGAACTGTTCTCGACATCAACACCATTTACCGAATATTTGAAAAATGACTTACTATTCCAAAAGTCTTTTCACCAAGAGCTGACAGCAGATTTGTGAGTTCAACTCTTGCATCTGCCAGTGTCTGGAGAAGGTGGGCTCTAGATTTTACAGCCAGGTCAACTTTTCGCTTATACACGTCTAAGCATTCTTGTTCTAACTGAAGAAGCATTTTGTCGCGTTCGTCATCACTTTCACCTACTTCATCCCAAATTTGCTGCATTAAGAGATGCATTAATATCAGTCAGTGTTCAACAATCTCAGGGTGACTGGAAACAGAGAGTTCAAGCTTCAATTTCTTTGTGGGTTAACGAAGGATTGCCTGCAATTGTTGCAATAAGGATCCGCAACTGATTTGCCCTACAAGAGGATTTTCGGCTTCTACTGCTGCCATCCAATCCTGGCTGAAACAAATACCAAAGTTTAGTTTCACCATGCACGATTGGACCACCACTTGCTCTAACATATGATGGAAGACCGTCCACAAAATCAGCAGGCATTCATATTAGAGAGCAAAACACAACGGGAAAGCAGATAATTCAAGCAATCTTTTCTGCTCCACTCAAAATTCGTGAAATTTCAAGAAGTAATAATCTCACGAACAAGGCAGACAAGAATTATTACCAAGAACGACCGAAATCGACTAGAACACGGAGAAAATTCACTAAAGCATTACCGCGCACATAAACGCCAACAAGAACCACACACTACACTAAACAAAGGCCGTCACACTACGATTCCCGACGCAAAGATCTCACTGGAAAACTATTCTCACGGGAACACGGAACACATAATCATCAATCATCGGTTCGTCAACATTACCGTACTTAGACTAGAACACGAAGTAAATTCACTAAAACATTACCGTGCACCTAAACGCCAATCGAATCAACAAGAACTACACTAAACAAAGGCGGTCCACACCTACGATTCCCGACGCCCAGATCTCCCCGGAAAATCATTTCACGTGAGCAAGGAACACACAAGCACCAATCACTACGAGTTCGTTGACATTATTCCAAACAACAATCAGCAATGCATTTAAAAGAAACACGGGATCTTACCGGAAGTTTAGGTTTTCCGGCGTATCAAGTCTCAGATCTAAAAAAGCGTTCTCCTTCTACGGCAGGGAGCCGGTTGTGACAGAGTAGGAAGTAAAGGACAACAGTGGGAAAAAAAGGTCACGTTATGACTTATGGGAAGGTCTGACTGCGGGCCCCAGTCAAAAACGTCGTCGTCGCTGAGCATCAGTGTCCAGTGACGGGAAGTTTCTAAGACATCCACCCTAGATTCTTGCCTGGATTTATATGGATATTTACGGAAATGACACTTTGGGGAATTAGCGAATTGACTTACTTGCCCTTGATGGTTTTTATGCTGTCGGGCCCACGTTTGGGGGGTAGTTGCAGCTTCAGCTTGCATATTTTTTGGGACAACAGATAGTCGGGTAGTCAACATGCCTCCGTTTCATTAATGGATAGAGATCAAATTATGAGCCAACTATAATCCGGTTAAGATTGACCACGGTTATCCCTATTATATATTTTAAAAAAATGGAATATCAGTCAAGCTAAGCTATTGCGAAAAAATGATATGGTATTAGAAATTCAGAACAATGTATGCCTAGCCTGCTTAAGTGCCTAGCCTAAGCGATGGGAAGCATTCTAACTAAAATCTTTTTAGAGAAAGCTTAGGATTTAGGGTTTTAGTACTGGGTAATCGCCCTATATTCTGTCTGAATGCTGCATTGCTCATAAGCGTAGGCATCCGCTTAGCACTAGGTGATCGTTTAGTGATTACCCAATGATTTCTCGAACACTAAATAAAATACAAGATTTTTTTTTTGCAAAATCATACTACTATGAAAATGGTCAAATATTATTTTTTTTTTCGAGATGTGTATAGCCTTACATTTAAGAATTCTGACAGTAACTACTTTATTCTTAAAAATGACACAAAACTACGTTGCACCATAAATTTTTAACAAAACCATATCATTTTGTGTTGTTTACTTAATATATAATGTTGTTGAGAGAATTTAAACCCGTGACCTATGTGCAATTATCGCTTCCAACGACTAGGTCAACGCTAAATATACGTAGCATTTCTCCTAAAAAAAACACCGGATGAATAGCAACCTTCCAAAACTTCATAGAAGTAAAATACCAATCAATTACCAATGTATTCATTTTCAATCTCTCATCCTCAGAATCCAGTCAGTTCCTGTTCAGATTCTTCCATATCCCAAATGCTACAACACTCTTTGAGTGAGATTATAAATGATGGATCAAGCAAGCATTACTCAGGCATCTGTACATCATGATACTCCGAGCTTTTATATTGGTGGTTCATTCTCGAACACGGCTCACCCCGTGCATAAAACTGCATAGAAGTAAAATACCAATGTATTCATTTTCAATCTCTCATCCTCAGAATCCAGTAAGTTCCTGTTCAACTTCTTCCATATCCCAAATGCTACAACACTCTTTGAGTGAGATTAGAAATGATGGATCAAGCAAGCATTATTTAGGCATCTATACATCATGTTACTCCGAGCTTTTATATTGGTGGTTCATTCTCGAAATAAAATATATACTTGTACCGTTTGATGCCTAACATATCTACTTGTACCGTTTGAAGGAAAGAATCTCATCAGGGAAGCAAGCATTATTGGCAACCAATGAAGTTTGCTCGTGGGTAAACAGAGCATGCATCCTTGCATCCTGTTTCTACTTTGTTATATACTGGATATCAGCACGTGCTTTGAGCCATTCCAGTACTTTTGCTCCCTCGAGAACCTCTTGCACCTGAGGAAAAAAAAATTGTCTCAATCATTTTGTCCTGTATGTTATTACTTATTAGTCTGCAAATCTTGTTGTATAGCAAATGTATTAACTATTGTAACCTGTCCCCTGACGCGTTCCTCATCATATACTTGGTTGTGGCGTTTAAACTCCACGATGGAACTCTCAACCTCCTTGACCACCTCCTCAGTTAATATCTGCATGAAATAAAATCATGAAGACAGGCCAGGATAAGTGGACCTAAAGGGCAATGGAAATGGACTGCCTACATCAAGATTTTCTCGCTTGAAAATGTCGCCAACGGCTAGATTCTGCTTTATGATACATGTTATGTTCTCCTTCTGGTTTTCCAAGTAGTCCCTAACCGCCTTGGGGCTCGATAAGGATGCCAACTGCTGTTCGCTAAGTTTCATATTTGCCTGACGAACATAATCCCAGGTTAAGCGTCTCTTCTGTGAGGTTAGCTAAATTAAGCAATTTCTTTTGTGCGTACTATTTTAAGTCTGAACCTGAATTTGCAGGAGTTGTGCTCCATACAGCTGCCTGCCTTGTTCTTCGAACAAAGATGGAGGAATATCAACGTCAACCATCTAAAAAGAAACGAAAGACAATGCATAAAAATTTCATGAAATGCAACAAATGAATACATATTTGCTAGTCATAAAATAGAGCAAACCTTTTGTAGCTGATCCAGGATAGCATTATCTGTAGCTTGTTCTTTGGCTGTTTGCTCCAGTTCAAGAAATTTTTGCAGTAATGTTTCCTTAACCTGCACAGTGCGACTATCGTAAAATGTATCACTGCTTTCCTTGTATCACGACGAAGCATGGGGTCTAACAACTTGCCTCATCGATGGTGGAGCAACCGGCTAGAATTTTTTCAGCAATTGAATCATTCAACTCAGGGAGATGTCTATTGAACAGCTCTTTGCATTCCACCTACAAAAGATCATTATATTTAATGAAATAGTGTGGATGCAGATTTGAGTGAGTTCCTCTAAATCATTAAGAGTAATAATAGTCCATGCTCGATACACATGCATGCGATCTGTACAAAGTAACTGAGGAAAGGTTTTAATTTGGAACTAACATTGAACTGCGCACAGACTCCACGGAGATCTTCTTGTTTCCATGTATCAGGAAACACATAAGGGAAAGACCTATTTTCATCTCGTTTGATTCCAATAATAGAGTCGAGAAAATCTGGGAGAACTTTGTCTCCATCTTCTGTGTCAAACTGAAATCCTGGAAAATAGCAATGAAGAAAACTATTTACTACCTGCATGAAATGTCTACAGCAATTTCATTCCACAATCTTCATATTGAAGTATAGCCTTATTACAGAGTTCATCCACCAGCTACAATAATTGTTCATACACAACAGATCACAAATCTTATGTCATTAAGATATAATTGCACCTTGAGAATATGTGAAATCCAGTAGAATCATCAAAATTTTGATATTAGCATCACATATTTCAAGTTCAGAGGCTCTCTTGCTGATCACGGAAATATGAATCTTTTCTCAGATATCTAATTTTCTCAACTCAGAAGTTAGACTTCTATGATCTTCGTACAAGCACCTAACTAATTAAATTGAAAGAAGCTATTGCTTGTTATGGTCACCAAAGAAGGTAAAAAGTTTATAATTCACCAAACCTTTACTCTCTGCTGATGGAATATTTTGGACTGCAGATTCATCTTGCTCGATTGTTGTAGCTGATATGTCAAGAACTGCAACATCACCAACCTGAATACGGTTTCAAGGTACACAACTTGAACTAACAAAACAATAGAACAAAGAATCTTTATTACGTGCGGTAGCAGACTATTATGGTTGCATTTTTTTTCGGGAACTAGCGGAATAATTGGCAATTGTAGAGTAAAAAGTGTCAGTATGTCCTAACACGGAAATTTTCCAGTTAAATTGGCGTATAGATCTCAGGTCTTGACGTCTGCAGGCTTATCCATATAACTAAAACACCATCACTAAGATCAAAGAAGGATATGATTTCATTTACCTCGAGTCCTCTGTCAGTTACAATTTTTAGTGACCCAAGGGCCTTGAGACGCCGGCGCAGTTCTTGTTCAGCCGCAGTTTGTGCATCAATTTCCTTGTCAATCTCAACAACGATCTTCAAGTTTTTGTATCCATCATGGGGAATCCATTTGACTTCCGGTGTAACATCAACGTAAACATCATATCTAGCCATAAGTTTGGAAGGATGAGTTCGCGTGATGAGCATTAAGGAAGAAACAAATGCATAATCTAGACATGAACCATCAAACCCAGAAACCTATTCATACATGAAGCTTCGAATAAATCAGCCCTCGAAACTGACACAGATAAGCACCAAGTCCATAAAAATGAAATGAAACATCCACAAGCATAATCATTGTGATTTACAAATAAGTGGTAACTTTGTTGCTTGATTTTGAAAGCTAAGAAAACTAGCTGATGATATTTGCTTGTTCAAATGAATGTCTACAAACCTCAGTGACTTGATAGAAGAATAAGTGTTCTCCATCTCCGGAAACTTAGTAGAAATGCGCATTGAATCTTCCAATGCTCTTCCACTTACCTGTGAAATAACAAGGCATTGAGAATATACTCGAAAATTCAAAGAGCAGCTTCATCCCCCATACCCACACCCACACCCACACCAACAACCTACACCATCCCGATATATTGCTGTAAAAGATTATACCAGTGAAAAACGGTTGCAAAGTATCACAAGTCACAAGAATATTTCCTAAGAGGCATTGATAAACACGCTCATAACCCAATAAAAATCGCACCGAAGACATGGCATGTGGAAGTGTTCTCTTCAAGATGGACTCAACAGTAGCCTTCCTGATAGCATCCTTCCCCACATGACCAACAAGTATACTCTCGGGAACATTTTTACCCCGACGAAACCCAGGCACCTGAAAGGCCAGTATAAAGGTAATAATTTCACATTCTTGGACAATGTTTCACCAGAGGTCCAGAAGGCACTCGCATGCGCGCTGAGCACATGTTGATAACAATGGTATTTAATTAACTATGGTCAAGCTAGGAGTAAACAGTAACCCATGTTTCCATTACCATCACCCAGTGTAAACCAGAGAGTCTAAAAAGCTTGAAAGAGATCAAGAACCTTTGCTCTTTTCATGAACTCCTTCAAGACTCTTTGGTAGCAATCATCACATACTTCGGCGGGAACTTCTACACTCAACTTGACCTGCAAGTGGGAATAAACAATCTTAACGGCATATACAAGTTTGATTTGAAACTCTATCGAGGGTGTTCGATTCATAATTCCACGATCAGAAGAAGTATGACCCTTAAGATATTCCAATACAGAAACAATAATTGCATAATGCATTGCTCATTCAGGTAAACAAAAGGAAACCGACTCTTGAATTTGGTTCCGGTGTTTCTATAACTTGAATATCCGCGGGAAGCTCATCAGCAACGTAATCATCAACGGTGGCCGGAGCAACAACAGACGTTACAAAACGAGTCAACTCTTTTCTGCGCGTTGGTCTCTGAGAATGAGGCAATTTGCTGGGAGATTGAGATACTGAAAATTGCAGAAAGGTCTTGCCTGGACTAAAGACCCGGCCTTGAAGAAGAGGAACAGCAAAAGGCAACGGCGACGGCCTGTAATAAAAGCATGTTTGTGCTGTGCTACTGCAGCAAGGCTCCATTTTCGGACACCCACAAATTCTTGCAAGCTCCTGTGGGGAATGGAGCACCGTTTTATTCGCAAAAGATAAGAAGATATTTTGTGGGGATAATACGACGTCGAATTGATGGAAAAACTTGTAAATACGCAAAATAGTTACATCACGCCATTGAAGTGTTTCATGGTGGTTACCTAAGAAAATTTTCTCTTTCTGGACATATTCTTATAATGTTGGACAATCAGATTAATTGTTCATTAAAAAAGTCACTTGAGCCTCATCCTCTAAAAAAAAATTCAGAACAAAGTAAGTGTAGTACCATATGTATTATATTACATGTAAAACAATTTATGCAACTTTTCGTTTATTATCAATGCCCCTCTAAATAAGTAAGTTGTTATTCCCACATGTAGATCTCAATATACTTATTAGTTGTGAGGTTTATATACTCACTACTTGAACTAATAGGTAATCAATATTAGCTATATATGATACCACTTGTGAGGTTGTCCACAAAATTATCCAATAAAATGCTTATACATAATAACATGCTTCCAATAATTTCTTTATTGCTAATTTGGCCACACGCTATCCCATTACTAAGGTATCTTTTATTATGATTTTAAAAATTACTGATGATGAATTTGTCAAAATCGTAAGCAGGACTAATTTCGATGGAAATAACCAATTTTTAATAGCTGCATATAAACTATATATGCAAGGGATGCAGTATGCACACTCTTAGTTTACCTTACTACTATTCAGAGCAGTCATACACACAAACTTATATACTAAGAATTTGGCACGCATTACCCTATGAATCGCTAAAATTCAAATTCAAGACCGCTCGATTCTAGAATCAAGTTTACATTTGAGATTTGACTATCCGTGCTCAAAATTGTGCACAATTTATGCTATATGTCATACCATATATCAACATCCCCAATTCATGGGCATGACTTCCCTGCTATGATAGGATAGTGTTTATTTCATTAATCACACATTTAGTAAATTAACATTAAACATGTTATTAGACGGTCATCGAGTTATGTTTTATATACCATTCTTATAAGTACATCTCGTATATAACACTTTAATTCCATCTAGTGACTGGAAAACTTTTTTGATAGTTAAGCTGCTTTTATCAGGTATCGATCATTGCACATCTAAATTATGAAATTTATGTACTCATCACTTGAGCTATCAAACAACCGACAATTTTAATTTAGAACTTATACACAAGAGATAAAAGGTTTATACTTCGATTTGATTTTGAAAACTTTTTCGTCTATTATTTCTAAAATACTAATAAAAATCAGAACAAGAGGAAAATGTATTGGGATAAACCAGGTAAAACCATACATTTTTAATTTTCTATATGTACATTTGACATAGAGAAATCATCGTCTAGGCACCATTTTCCGGTCGACTGCCCCGATTTGGAATTGTTCGGCCCATCAGGCAGCTGGACGCCCCACTTGTGTGGCTGCCCGACGAAAAATCTTTTTTTTTTAAAATGCCCTTAACCAAGTCTTGCAGCTAGGCGTCAACTAGGCTGCCTGAGCGCCCGCCCCGTTTCTACTTTCCAACCTCTCGAACCTTGATATTTGACATGTTAGTGCCTTGTTTGCAAGTTCTTCTCAAAAACAGCTTTTGGCTTTTCAATCGCAGAAGTCCCTTTTACACTGTTTGTGATTTTGGCTTTTGGCGGTGGAAAAACTCCAAAAGTCCAAAAGCCAAAAGCTAACTTGGAGTAGCTTCTGGGAGGTTTAAGGCAATAATAATTTTGTAAATATTTAAAAATTCACTTTTAATATAATTTTGTCTATATACAAATCGATAATATCAAAATACCCAAAAAATTTCCCATATTATATTTATTTTGTCATACTATTTTTTTAACTTTTGTCACAGTAAAGTCCCTACTGCAAACACTTTATAACTTCCTTATAAAAGCACCTTTTTTTAAAAACCCCATTAAAAGGCAAAAACAACTTTTCAGTAGAACTTGCAAACAGAATCTTAATCTATCCTCCACAAAACAATGCTAGTAGAAAATTTTATATAACATTCTGTATGACAATTAAAACGACGTCGTTTATATTTTTATATTTATTTCACTACTATGAAACTAAGTCGTTTTACTAATTATACAAAATGTTATATGAAAATTTCTCTAAAAAGATTAATATTGAAGTTTATAAAATTTCACACTGCGACTACCTCACAGATTCCTTAATCTCCATATTTATAATCTTGTTATCGGGTGATTATTACTAGAACCTCAAAAGTATCCGGACAAGACAGCGACGCCGTCCGGATTCCTTGCATCTTCCAGCTCCATTTGTCTGAACGAAACTGAAGCAAACAGAGGTACAGACGACTTTAACACAGGTTGGAAGACGAACGATGGACGGAGTAGGGTCGAGACCGGGCCGGGTTTCATCGAGGTACTCGTCGGGCCCGTCGGCGGCGGCGTTCAACGGGCCCGTCAGGAAGTGGAAGAAGCAGTGGGTCAGCTCAAAGCCCACGGGCAAGCACGTCGGCGGTAACAAGCGGAACGACGCCCCGCCGCTCCTACTCTGCCGCTGGACGCCGCTCTCCACCGCCGACGAACCCCGTAAACGCCGCTTCCGATATGCTCCGGTAAGTGTCCTCCTTTCGCTCTAGCTGGAGTACCCACGAACCCTGCATAAATTGAATTGCCTGCCTAGTCCATTGAATGAACCCACGTGCAGATTGTTCCAATTGAGAAAAGCAAAACTGAAGCTGTGGAGAAAGTCAGTACCGAAGCTGCAACAGTCATGAATCACTCCCATAGTGACAGTGAAGGCATGATGGAGAGAGAGCCCAGCAATGGAGAATCTGTCCACAGCGGAGACTCTGGTTAGTCACGCTTATGGACTCGACTGCAGTTAGAGATAGTAGTCATCGATTCACATTAGTGTTGTCCCGATTGTTGTACTGCAGGACAGTGAAGATCAAGTAGATTCCAACTAAAAAAAACTACTCCATGGCTCATATTCTCAGGAGAAACAAAGAACTCTGATTGAGGAGAATGAGGTTGAAAGTTTAGTATGAAATGTAGGCCTAGTTCGAAGCATGGAAAAATGTACAGACGCTCACTGTAAGCACATGCATTAGTCCGTAGTAGTAGTAGAATATAAGTTCAGACCTTCAATGAAATGTAAAGCACTGTATGTAGCATGTCTTCCCTCATTTCTTGCTATGCAAAGATGTGATCTGCAGATGAGTAAGATTTGAAGTAGCTACTTGACACCATCATTCAAATTGTACCTTCTTGCACAGTGTGACGATCATGGAGTTGAAGGTCCAATAGCATGCATATCCACATTCAACATTCGATCCCTTATAAAACAATTAAAGAAGAGATCTTGTGTGTATTCTACCCTCTCCACCAGTGTTATGGAGCTTATCCAAATAAGACTCAAGTCGATCCTAATGGAGCAATCATATTTGATAGGGCATTGAACATAAGAGGAGATTGACTAATTGCTAACTGCAACAGTTACACCAACTTCAGCAGGTCTGATAACTCTATCATGCAGCATGTACCCAGCCCGAATTAGGAACAAACAAGACATCTGTCATTGGTAAAGCAAGCAAAATAATCCTTCATAGTTATGTGAAAATAGTCATATATACCTTAAGAACAACTGCAATTTGGCTGGCTGGTTTTGAAGCATCGGGGACTTGGAATACGGCATTACGTCTGTTTGGATCACATTCTTCGTTTAAAGGATCATATTTCTCTAGTCCAAACTTTTTGTAGACCTGCAATGGAAAAGAGTTATTATTATTATTATTTTTTTTTTGAAAAGAGTTATTCAATGAAGAAAGTATTGCAGTTGGCTGCCAATTGCATGGTGACACAGACAGCTTTGAGAACGTTATATAGTTGCATTGCATCTAATACAATTTTGGTTTACAATTTTATACACACAACATTTTCAATTGAAGGTATGGCAGGTAGTTTTCCTCGTAGGTATTAACACAGGGTTTGATTTGAGCTCAAAGAAAGGATCAAAAGAAACTTTCAACAGTTCTTCATTATTGAGCAGTGCTTCATTATGCACTTAATTATATTGTACTATCACATGAAATTATTGTATCTAAGCCGATCACCAACAATCACCAGTCAACTTTAATGCGAAGAAAAGCTTTTCCAGAAACCAAACAAGAAAATGATAAATACTGCATGCCACATATTTAGTAAGTCAGCAATCAAAAGGCAGCAGATGCAAAAAGCACAATCAATGGAGGAAGGAAACATGTAGAAATTAATGGCGTAACCTGTCACTATGCTACCTCTAATAGTTGTTTTTCGGTCAATTCAACACCTTCCAGAAGTGTTTTGAGTTGTTGAGCGGCTACCCCTGCATTTTTAGAGATGTCAACTTTTGAAAAGCTTTCTTCGGCAGCAGAAGAAGTCCTGCCCAAATTATCAGAAACATCCAAAAGGCTCTTGGCAAAATTCTGCAGCATTGTCAAATTCAAATAAATCATTGAGCACAAGAACACCCATAACTGTTCCACGTGACAAACTACATCAGAAATGTCTAACCTGAATGGCAAAATTCTTTGCATTTTCAGATTCCCGCAAAGAGCGCTCCTTCACATTCTCCATTTCCGCCAACGTCCTCAGAACTTTATCCTTCATTTTCTCAAGCTCTCCCTGCTTTACATCCAAAAGCTGCTCCTTCTTATGCACACGTTTCATCCGATCAAATCTGATTCTGAATCAGAAGAAGAATCAGAGAATGAAACTCTTTTAACACCTTTTCTCCTTCTTCTAATACTACCTGACACGTCTGGCTTAGCTTCTGAATAAGAATCAGTTTCCTTAATGGAGGATGTTTCAGTTGGATCAACAGATGAGGCAGACCCGTTATCTCGTTCATTTTCAGATAGAGTACTCTCTTTCTCATCAACTCGTGACCTTAGCGATGCAGATGTTGAGGAACTGCACCATTGAAAGGAAGCCAGGTTTTGAGCTGAACAATGTGGCAACTGAAGCTGACTGGTTACCACCTAAAAATGAAGAAGTGATCGCTTCATCAACACAACTAATCCGTATACAGGTAATGTGTGGAAACATAACTAAATTGCCCTTTAATTCAGGTTGCACAGCTGCTTACTCATGAAAAGCATAGACCCAGACCCTCCTCCTGACAAGCTTCAAATATGTTCATGACAAGATTTATGTTTGGCTATCTTACCACAAAAGCAACTGATACCAAGAAGATAGTCATCTTAGTAATACTATCCCGAGATTAGCCTAATGCAGCAGAGTATAAACAACACCAGAAAATGCTAACTTCAACAAGCAAAACAGAAACTCAGAAATGCCAACTCTATAACACGTATGTAACTATCCCGGTCAAAAGGCCAAAATCCTAACAAGCCCTAATCGAAATAGATAACAGAAAAAAGGAACCTTGCCATGGAGCCCGGTGGGGCAGAGAAATCGATTCGTGACAGAAGAAATGCTTCTGCGTCCATTCCGATCAAAGAAGAGTGGCGACCGGTGGCACTGAGTCCACACAAACCGTGGGAAGCGGTAACCCATTCTTCCTGGAGATACCTCCGATCGTTAATCGTTAATTAAATCAATTAAGATTATATAGATCGGTCGGACCGGATTGTGAAAATGTCGCCGGTGAATGCGATTCCAGCGGATTTGAAAGCTTGAGCAATGAAGGGCGAAAGAGTGGAAAATGATTATGGTTAGGATAATCTACAACATTCAATTGGTATAATTTATTATTGTATTAATTTAATTGGTCCAAATTATCAATTTGATCATAATTCTTTAATCCGTATCACCCCAATATGGAGGAGAAGAATTTCGTTGACTATTTTGCCATCGATTGGATCATGCGAATGGTGAGAGTTGTGATAGGCTATCGAATTTGAGTGAGCGCGCAAATGTTATTTTGAAATGTAATCTCTTATTTTATTTTTGATTTATTTTTATTATTCTTTTACTTAAAAAACATTAAAAGAAAAAAATAAAAATAAAATACTAAATCGTCTTAATTCTTTCTAATCAAGTCAATCGCCGGAAGACTTTTTAACTAACAATCTCCGTCGAACGAAAAACCATCCAAATTAAAGAAGACACCCTTCAATATCGACTCGACTCGAATCACTTTCAATATGTTCCGGGATAGAACCACAAATGTTGTCAGACGCCGAATATGTCGAATCTCCGACCAACTATCCGGCGAGAGTTGTTCAAATGCGCACACGATCGACTCCTGTCGTCAGGTAAACCACGATTGTCGATGATACGGACAGTCGGGATTAGCCCGCTCTTCTATACGGGGCCATGCACGATCTATGCAGGGATTCCTATTAGTGCAAGATTTATCATGAACTTCGTTTGCAACAATCTTGGTGAGTTGGTGACATATTTTGTGAAGTTCATTTGATCTATTATGAAGTTCATTTGATCTATTAAGAAATGGAAGATCTGATACTCAACATATCATGTCAAAAGTTCGTCATATAGATACCGATGTCATTACGCAGCAAAAATATGTAATGACATGGGACAAAAGAGTGTCAAAAGTACATGATTCATCACCAGAAGTCCAAGTCAGAATTATTATATGAGGGGGAGGGGATGGCATGTCTATCCAAGGATGGAGTCGACCCATACCCGGAGTCGGAGGCTCCTCCAGGCAATGTAGATTTAAGAGGAGGTGTTGGAGGGAATGAGGGTTGTAACTGTTACAGAATGAGTTCCAATTTCCAAAATTGTCCCTCCAGTTTTTCTTCCCTCTCCCGCTGAGCAGCGGCGACCACCAGGAGGTCAGGTTTTGGTACCCCTTCTTCCTCCTCATCTTCCCCTTCCTCTTCCTTCTCCTCCTCATCTTCCTCTTCTTCCTCCTCCTCCTCCTCTTCTTCATCGTCCTCCTCATTTTCGTCATCTTCTTTCTCCTCGTCCTCTTCTTCCTCCTCGTCATCTTCTTCCTCATCCTAATCCTCATCCTCATCGTCATTCGCAGCATATTCGGCGCTCCAAGGGTCCTCTTCAGGATCACCATCATCACTCGAATCGTTGGACCACTCCTCCATCAGACTACTATTCTCTGTAGCCTCGAAATCAATATCAGAGGCCTAAAACATATATCAACAATAGTAAACAACGCGACTATAAATGTGTTTAAAACAATAAAGTAGGTTCACCTGAGGTTCGTCCTTATCCACTGGTGGTGTAGGGAGGCTATTTACCTCCAATTCGTCGTCCGTAACGGATGAAGAAAAATTTTAGTGTGCAGACATCTTGATTATGTGTGTGCTTGTGTGGTGATGTTATGAGAACAAATGGCGCTTATGGAGTCGAAAAGACACATATAGCCTATAGGAGTAGGCGAAAAGATACTTTGGAGGGCAAGTGAGTTATTTCATTTGTAAATAGTAAAGTGTGCAGAACAGCGCACCGTTCCGAACCAACACATGTAAATCACGTATGGTCAAAAAATACACGCGTGAGCAAACTATTTAGGGTCGGTTGAATAATTTTTTTTATAATGATTGCTCTTTTGGTTGGGTTTATACGTAATGTCAGAGCCTCGACTTCTGTGAGAATAACGAATTCACTATCCGAGATCTCGTGTGCGTACTTTTCATTCTTTAATTCATGCTTACTTTTTTCTGGGGTAAGTAATCCAGGCTTACTTAAGAATTATAAGATGAGAAGTTGATTTAATCATTACATTGAAGCGTGGACTAACTGTAGTCAACGATTTAATGCAGCTTCCTCCAGTAGTTGGAGCACGAATGGTTCGACGGGTTAATCACGTCGGGTCTTCGTCGGATCGACTGATGTGTGTTAGTTCCGACTAGACTATTCGGGATATTAATTATGACGATTAAATGATTCAAAACCAATCATGCGTTTGACAAAATCGACACGAGTCGTCGAGTTAACAACGAATGTCTCAGTAAACTCATGATCATCATCCAATCAAATCTACAAATTGATCCTTTCATCCATTATATAATAAAATATATACGACGACTTGGAATTAATAAAACAGTAAGATGCTCACATGGTTTTCATCATTGATCCTGAAATAGCGTTCACCGATACAGACTTTCTCTTCACCTTCGATACAATCCCATTTGAAAGACTGAAGATGGAGTGCGTGAAGGTGCTTACACCATTGATTTTGAATTTCAATGTTGGAACTGGTCGAATTTTTCCGGAGCTTGATCACAATATGAAGCATCCCAAGGAAATTGATCTAACTTATAAGGAAGGTTAACCTTTACTACCTCATGATAGGAATTGCTATGAGAGTTGGAGCGAACACAATCAGGAGATAGCAAAGTTCATTAGGGACAGCTCACTTTATCCCGGAAGACACACCAGCACCACTTCACTAGACGGAATCAAAGAAGGAAGCGACGTTGGCAACCATGCAATCATGTGTTACGAATGCTTTTCTTTTTTTTCTTTTTTTTCGTCTGTGGGACGAATGGTTTCTCTTGTTGACTGTATTTATATTTATTTATATAGAACAAGAACAAGATCTTGAATGATCATAGAAAAGATTACACGGGCAGTCTATGAAAAGACAACATACGCACTCTATGAAAATTTTTAGAATTTCACGAAAAGACTTTATTTTGGGATAAGTATTAAAATAAATAAGTAATTAGGGTTTAAGATTTAGGATATAGGGTAAGGGCTCGACTGACGAGTTATTTCCGACTTTATTATTCGGATATTTAATTATGGCTAATCTATATACATATAACTCTAATTACTCTATTTGACACGCTAAGTGAGTATGAATGGACAAACATGCGTGTGAATACATTAGTTTTTATCGGGTGCTAAGGGAACTTGTGGGATTCTAGACTTTTTTCAAGTAGATTGGAAACCAAGAGACTTCATTACATAACTCATAAGAGCAACTTGCCTTGGATGTGAATCAATCATATATTGTTCGTCTCACGATTTATATAGGCGTTAAAAAGAAGTTTAAACTGTGTAAGAGTGATGAATTATATACCACAATTATGAGTCCATGCTAAATTAACGGATTATGGTTACTTAGTGTTATTTTTTAGGGCCCGAATGCGTTATCCGGGTTTACCACGTATAGTCGCGCTCTTAACCGTAGTAGAAGCACGAATGACTCTTCCGGGATAATCACGATGAGTTGCGGTCTTGTCGATTCCATTATTTTTGTTTGTTTAATAGTTTAGGGCCCGACTGCATTATCTGAATTTATCATGTATGTTGCACTCTTAACATTATAGTAAGAGCACGAATGTGTCTTTCGGGATAACCATGATGGGTCGTGGACTTGTCGATTGCTTTGTTTGTTTAATAGTTTAGGGTCCGACTGCATTATCTGGGTTTACCACGTATGTTGCGCTCTTAATATTATAGTAGGAGCACGAATGTGTCTTTCGGGATAACCATGATGGGTTGCGGACTTGTCGATTGCTTTGTTTATTTAATAGTTTAGGGCTCGACTGCATTATCCGGGTTTACTACGTATGTTGCGCTCTTAACATTATAGTAGGAGCACGAATGTGTCTTCCGAGATAACCACGATGGGTCGTGGACTTGTCGATTGCTTTGTTTATTTAATAGTTTAGGGTCCGACTGTATTATCCGGGTTTATCACGTATGTTGCGCTCTTAACATGATAGTTAGAGCACGAATGACTCTTCCGGGATTTCCACGACTGATCGCGGTCTTGTCGATTGCTTTGTTCAATAGTTTAGGGTCCGACTGCATTATTCGAGTTTACCACGTATGTTGTGCTCTTAACATGATAGTAGGAGCACGAATGTGTCTTCCGAGATAATCACGATGGGTCGCGGTCTTGTCGATTGCTTTGTTTGTTTAATAGTTTAGGGCCCGACTACATTATCCGGGGTTACAATGTATGTTGCGCTCTGAACATGATAGTTGGAGCACGAATGTCTCTTCCGGGATAACCATGATGGGTCGCGGCCTTGTCGATTGCTTTATTTGTTTAATAGTTTAGAGACCGACTGAGGTAACCGGAATTACCACGTATAGTCGAGCTGGTACCGTTAGACGTGGATAAGAACCATGGATTACAGGATTGTTGGAGTACGAATGACTCTTCCGGGATAACTACGACAGGTCGTGGTCTTGTCGATTGCTTTGTTTGTTTAATAGTTTAGGGCCCGACGATATTATTCGGTTTTACCATGTATATTGTGTTTATTACTAGTTGGAGCACGAATGACTATTCCGGGATAACCACGATGGGTCGCGGTCTTGTCGATTGCTTTGCTTGTACAAGAGTTTGGGCCCGACTGCATTATCCGAATTTACCACGTGTAGTTGCGTGCGTAGCATCAGATGTGAATAGAACAACCACAGATGTTGTGCTTATAGCTATGCACGAAAGCGTCTTCCGAGATAAACACGATTGGTCGGGGTCGTATCGAACGCTTTGTTTAGAGCACGAATATTGTTTCCGGGACGTCGGGATTGTATCGACTGCTGTGCTCATTCCGCCTTGTCGATTTGTATGAAAAAGCAGAACATGAAAAGACGTGATGTTGTCGCGCTCATACTATTCGTTAATAATACCGAGCTCATCCTCTCAATTCTTTATCTTCTTGCTGAACTTGCAAAAATAAAAATATCGAATCGACAACGACACGATGTCTCCCTCACTTCCGCGCACGTCGATGTTGCAGCCTCCCCTACTCCCGCGCACGTCGACGTTGCAGTCTCCCCTACTCCCGCGCACGTTGACGTTGCAACCTCCCCTACTCCCGTGCACGTCGACGTTGCAGCCTCCCCTACTCCTGCGCACGCCGATATTGCAGTCGCCCCTACTGGTGCGCACGTGAAAGCCGACATCCCCAGTCCATCTCCAGTCGTCATTGTCTTGGATGAAGACGATGAGGAGGAGGATGAAGACGATGAGGAGGAGGATGAAGATGCTGAAGAGGAGGAGGAGGAGGAGGATCTGGATGACGACGAAGATGACGATTATAATAGTGACGACGATGGAGATAAAGATTATGATGATGACGACGACGACAAAGTTGATGAAGAGGATACTGAGGAGGAGGACGGCGAAAATGAGAACTCCAACGAAGGCAATGAAGACGTTGATGAGCAACCCACCGAATACTCCGACTCGTCCAACAATTCATCGAGAGTGCGGTCCCCACATTCACAAATTTTAAGGACGAGTCCGGCACCATCACCACCGCCTACGCCGGATTCATGAATGAATCCGGCAAGTGATGGTAGTCAATTTTGGTAACAAACATCTCAAAGATGGGAAGATTTTGTAAATTACGGATAATTGTATGATTATGGATGATCTTTTACTTCCAATTTTCAAAAAATTTGGAATCCTATAAAATAGAGTCATCATCATTCATCATCATCTGCAAACAATAGAAAACAGAGCATCGAATGTAAATGTGGGGAAACCATAAAGTCGGGTATCACGACGACATGGATTGTGCTAAGAAAGAATGAATGAACGATGACTAGTCGTGTGAGACACAAAACAATCCGTTCACTTTCACGTTCTCAGAATCTCATTCTTATCATGTAATGAAGCGATCCTACTGTAAATACCATACGAAAGTGTAAATCTCACAAGAAAATGCATGACTCATCCCTCGATTGTAACGATAGTTCCATAAATCAGCTAGAACTCGAAATCAAACATACCTTCAACAAATAAACCAGCTTAAAATACACCCATTTTTCGATGGGCCCGTTGATGATCTCTGTATCTTACTCTCTGAATACTGGATCCGTCGTTGAGCCGGGAAGGGTGAAGAAATGGAAATGCGAAACTGAAAAAAATGCAGGTTTTCGGTTTTTCGGTCACCGTGTTTTAGTACGGTCGTAGATAGGTTTGGCGGGAATGAGTGTGGTTAAGTTAGATGGTTGTTTAGTAGTAACCGTTTAGTTGTTAACTAGATTTATTTTTAAAGATGGAAGTTACATTTGCAATTCATTTTTTAAAAGGTTACTTTTTAAAAATAATTTTCTCATAAGATTACTTTTGCGACTACCTCGATAGTGTAGATAAGATTTGTAAAAAAAAGATAATATTTGTAGCAATTCATTGTTATCATCTAATGTTTATGCTTCAAGTGAGATGAAGTTTAATGAAACTGTTAAGGATAATTATATTAAACCTAGAATGATGCATGAAGTTGAGAAGCCTGTTTTGGTTAATGTTCAGATTAAGATGGAGGAAAAGTCATCAAAGATTGGTTATAAATTTCTATCTAGATACAAGAGGTTGTTTCTATATTCATACTGTTATTGCAATATGATGTTAAATCTTGTTCATGTTAAGTTGTTTGAAAAGATCATATAGCTACCTATAAAAAAAAAGCTAGTATATGTGATGAGAACAATTGTTGTTTTTAGTCCTTGAGTAGAAGTGTAATGGCTTCTGCTATATGGTCACTTAGTTTGTGAATCATATGTTATCCTAAATCTATATCTACGCTACTGGAAGTTAACAGGTTTGGTCAAATTGGGTAAGCATTGCAGATTCGAATATGTGTTGAATATTATCTTTATATGCACTAACTTTTCTTGCAGGAACATGTCTAAAATCTGGGACATGATCACAAAAAGGTGGAGATTGTGGGTTATTTTGGGTCATGCCTGTATTGGGCCAAAACTATCAATGTTTGGTCCATATTCAATTGTGGCCCTAAATCAAATCAAGGCCCGAGTGTGTAATTAATTTCTTGTCTCCCTGACCCTAGAGTTCAGTACTACAGCTGCAACCATTTTACTCTCACAGACCTGTGTAGCTTTTCTTGTGTTTGGGCTCAAATATTTGGAATGTTAAGGCCTGGGTATAAAAGCCTTATACATGAAACTCTAATCCACACTCTCATTTTGATCTCTCTCTGGATTGCGACTCTCTCTCTGATGCAGGAGCATCGACGGACGATTCGCCGTAATCAACGGCGCACGAGCTTCTTTTCCATGTTTTTAATTTTCGGACTTGTTATTGCGTTATTTCGATTTATTGTTAAGTACCTAGGGTTTTTTTGCATCTTTTGCAATTATATTAGGTCACAGTTTAGGAGGCTATATAAGCCTGGCTTGTGTGCCTTTCTAGGGGAGTTATTTTTGGATTGAATAAATCGGAAATCGAGAGTTCCGCTCGGGATCCTCTTTTGGAGATATCTTGTCTTCGTGCAAATCGATTGTTCTTCGTGCCAACGGGATAATTACTATCTCGTTCTGGCTCCAGTTGGTATCAGAGCAGTCCGTCCACCACCGCTAACCACCGCCGTCAGATCAGAATTCGTAGAGGAATGGCCGCCGCCGCCGCTGCACCGAGGCAGGACTTTCAGGGACATGGACACGGCCGTGGCCGTGGTCGCGGACGTGGGCAGATCGACAGGGCCCCACGTCGTGATCGCCCCGTTCATGAAGTGATGATTGAGGATTTGCAGAGACAGGTTGCGGATCTCACCCAACGCCTTGCCGCGCAAGAGAATTCCATTCGTGAAGATCGTGAATTTTCTGATCGCGATTCGTCCGTGTTCGACAACCCGTTTCATAATGTCGTACCGTACCAGGGGCACGCCGGCCGAGATCGTCGAGATCTGGGATTCAAGGTCGAGTTACCCGAATTTTCTGGCACACTGGAGGCTGACGAATTTATTGATTGGGTTAACGAAGTGGATCGTATCTTCGATTACAGAGAAGTTCCCGACGACCTTAAGGTCAAATTGGTTGCTATAAAATTGAAAGGCCGAGCCTCCGCCTGGTGGGAACAGTTGAAGCGTTCTCGGGGGAAGATGGGCAAAGCCAAAATTACGGAGTGGGAAAAGATGAAAAAGAAACTGAGGGGTCATTTTCTCCCCTATGGATACGCGCAACTCTTGTTCCAGCGTCTTCATGTGCTAAGACAGGGTTCAAGAAGCGTGGCTGATTACACCGAGGAATTTTACTAGCTAGTCGCTCGCAACGACTTGTCGGAGACCGAAGAGCAACTAGTCGTGCGATATGTGAGTGGTTTGCGGTCGTCGATACAGGATATTCTCAGCCTCTACACAAATATCACCATTTCCGAAGCCTATCAGCGAGCACTCATCGTTGAGAAGCAGCAGAGTCGACGCTCGTCGTTTCGGAGCGAACAGACTAACCGTCCGCCCCGTCCTCAGGAGTCGCGGCCAGCCCCGGCGGCCTCATAGGGCAAAATTAATACGGCCGTGAAATGTTTTCGTTGCGGTGAGCCCAGACACAAGTCCCCAAATTGTCGGAAACCTGCGATCAACAAAGGAAAAGCCCTATTACTCGAAGAGCACGAGAATGACCCGAATGAGGAGACTGGTGAACCCGTGTTTGATGACTACGCTGATGAGGTGTTATCTGGAGATGGGAAAGAGACTCTCGTCATTCGGAAGAGCCTTCTGTCGCCCAAGGATGATTTCGAGGATGATTGGTTGAGGACCAATATCTTCCACACAACGTGCACCGTCGCGGAAAAAGTGTGTAAATTGATAATTGATAGTGGCAGTTGCGAGAACTGGTATCTGCGGAGGTGGTGCAAAAACTTCAGTTGAATCCAGAACCACATCCAAAGCCTTACAAACTATCTTGGTTACGAAAGGGGAGCGACATCACTATTAACAAGTGTATCTTTCTCGATTGGTCGCAAGTATTTCGATAGTGCTTGTGCGACGTGGTGGGAATGGATGCCTGTCACCTATTGTTGGGCCGACCTTGGCAATATGATCGTTGCGTGACGTTTGATGGGCGAAAGAACACTTACACCTTTGTGATGAAGGGCCAAAAGATTGTCCTCGCACCTCGGCGGGATGCGCCGACACCGAGGCCGGTTACGGGCTCCTCCAGCCTGCTCTCCTTAGCCAAACTTTTTGATGCAATTAAATAGGGGAATGTCGTGTATGCCTTACTCGCTCTCGATGTTGACACCGGCCCAGGCATTATCGAATTCCCCATCGAAGTCCAACAACTGTTGCACGAGTTCTCTGATCTGATGCCGAGCGATCTCCCACCCGGCTTACCACCTATGCGGTCTATTCAGCACTAGATTGATCTCATCCCTGGAGCCAGCTTACCGAATCGGCCAACTTACCGCCTTACCCCTAAGGAGGCCGAAGAATTACAACGACAGGTTATCGGGCTACTCGAGCTAGGCTATATTCGCGAGAGTATGAGTCCTTACGTCGTGCCCGCTTTACTAGTTCCGAAGAAGGATGGTTCGTGGCGTATGTGTGTTGATAGTCGAGCGATCAACAAAATCACCGTAAAGTA
>JAOYMZ010000026.1:721654-743015 GCA_025802335.1 Pinguicula primuliflora | reverse complement strand
GTTTGAGGGTGGGGGTTGGCGATCTCAGGTCAGGGGTCAGGATTGTTTTGGTTGTGAATGCATCTTCATCTTTTAGCTTACCATTTCATATTTACAATAGTTGAACTTTAAATTACACTTACAGTATTACACCAGTTGGCTCTCGAACCCGTGGCCTCGGCCACGGGCAATTACTAGTTGTACTTTTATAAAGAAGTTATAAATTGTTTGTAGTAAGGTTTTTACTGTGGCAAAAGTTAAAAAAATAGTATGCCAAACTGGATATAATAAGAGAAAATTTTTGGGTATTTTAGTATTATCGATTTGTGTATAGACAAAATTATCTTAAAAATGAATTTTTAAATAATTACAAAATTGTCACCGCCTTAAACCTTCGAGATGCTACCCCAAGGGAGCTTTTGGCTTTTGGGCTTTTCATCGCCAAAAGCTAAAATCGCAAACAGTGTAAAAAGGGCTTCTGCGATTGAAAAGCCAAAAACTGTTTTTCAGTAGAACTTGCAAATATAGCCTTAATTTTGTGTTGGCAATTTCGTATGACCAATTTTTACTCTTATAGGTAACTTTTTAATTCCGACAACCAAAATCGAAATTATTTATACGGTTGGAAATCTTCATGATTTTGACACTTTTATATGTATATATGTGTAGAACCAGATTGTTGTACACAATTCATACTTATCATTACCCATCATCTAAATTAGTTTTATCATTGGAAAGTCCATGTGTAGTAGATCAAAAGTCTCATGTTCTGGCTTGGCGACCTCATGAGTTGCGCATGGGTTGTGCATCTAAGGACACTGGACATGAGTTATACTTTAATATGTATATGTATTATATATATCAAGGGAGCAGTTACAAACTTAGATTTTATATCATTTTAATCTTATTTCTCATATCACTTTTCATTAAAACGTACCCTATATATTTATTTTGTGACTGGATTTGTGCTTATATGTTTGATTCTAGGTTCATACAATATTTCCACGTGTTATATGCAACTTATGGATCAAAGAGACGAGACAAGACAATTCCCTATCGAGTAATCATCCAAAGGAAGTTTAAAAGAGGTTTTGCCATTTTAGAAAAAAGGACAAGCTTGTGGATCACAAAAATTGTGGACCTTGTATCTCACGGAATACTTGGAGGGCAAGGCCGAGATTTCACTAGGAAGTAGTTCTAGAAGTCCTCTACACTTTTCATTTTGATACAACACACATTAGAGGCGGTGGACAAGGTGAAAAACCAGAGACAACAGAAGTTACTCTCCGAGTTCCGGTAAAGGTAAAGTTGGAGTTGCTGATTTCAACGATGCTGATGGTTGATCAAGGTTTTTCTTTTGTATTGGTAGCAGCTCATGCTTTTCTGCAAACTCGATGCTTGGTTGAGCCGACTACAATGTTTTTGTTATAGTTTTTGTGGATTGAATGCAAAACATTGTTGCTTTATGGTAGAAGTGTTCGGATTTCGCATGATCTTGTTGTATGGGCCCGAATAGCTCGATCTTATTTTTGTTATTTGTATGTAGTCTGAGAAGATATGTCTAGATACGCCACTAGACACTTCCACACGGTTGTCCTTGGGGGACAACCCCTAATTGCTGTGTCATATTCAAGGAACTGTCCATATCTTGACCTTAAGTTCATTACCACACTTCTGGTGAGGCTGAGAGGCAAAATTCCATTTGTGTTAGGTTAGACTGGCTAATAGCTCGAGAGAGTATTAGTTATACTTGGGTTTTGTGGTCATAGAATGGCAGAGTTAAGCATTTGATACATAGATTCATGCATGAACAATGTAGCTATGCAAGATATTGTAGTCTTGAGTTGCCTTCCTTCATTGAGATTTTCCTCTGTGTTCTGTTGATTATTTGGATCTTGTGTAGGACAGCATTTGATCTACTCTTAGCTAGCTTTCTAATGCACTTGGTTTCATTTCATTCTGTTTAGTAGTTTGTTAGATATAACCCTATGAGAAAGTCTCCAATGCATTACTCTCTGTGGAAGAATGACTTTAGGTCACCAGCATTGTATTACTTGAGACTAGTGTATACTTGCACTACATTTGTCCCAACCAAGCGCTTCCGTTGACATCTCACACATCAAATAAGCGCTCATTTATAATTCGGCTAATACCACCGCTCGCTGTCGAAATTTACTACATCAATAGGGAGTCCATACATAGTAGATCAAAACGTCCATGCTCTGACAGAATTTCGGCAACTTCGTCACCAGAATTTTCTAAACGCTAAATCCAATGAGAAAAAATGCAATGAAATTAAACGCAACAAAGTCATCAGAATACCGCCAGAGCATGGGGATTTTAATCACTTGTATATGAGTTCTTTATCTGTATAGTTGATGACAAGCAATATCAGTTCCTGGAATTAAATATGAGTATTTAATTTGATGTATATCAAGATGTCAACGAAAACTTCACTTATTTATAAATGGGCGTCATGAGATATGTATTAATGAAGATGTCACAGTTCAGTCGTCAGGGGGCAAAGAAGGGTACTCTTCATCCAGACTGTGCCTGCAACGGGGCAGTGGAGGAAAATGTGATCAACAGTCTCGTGTTCCTCCTGACATAAGGGACATTGAAAAGTAGTAGAGGTGACTCCATGTCGTGCAAGATTATCAGCCGTAGGTACTCGATTACGGAGAGTTTTCCAAGCAAATCCAGATACCTTCGAGGGTATATTTTTTCTCCAAACTGTAGCTGCTAATCGATTCTCAGTAATGGCGTCTGTATCCTTCATGATTTGTGTATATACTGTGCTCGTAGGGTATTGATGAAGTCCATCCACTTTCCATCTCCACATACCATCAATTGGAGTGGGAGTAGGTGCATTTTCCAGGAGGTTGAGCAAGCAGTCTAATTCCTGGCTTTCAGCAATGCCACATTCTCGGTCCCATAACCAGGCCCAGTTCTAGGTTGCATCAGGTCTACCTTTTTTCAGTATCAATGCCTCTTTGTCTACTGCATTTAGGAATAAGGTAGGATATGATTGAGCAAAAGTCTTATCTCCCAACCAACAGTCTAACCAGAATTTAGTTGATGCTCCCCATTGCCCACTGTAATCTTTGTGTTGTCCTTAAACCAATCAGTTGTAACTTGTAAGAACATATCTGCAGATATCACGTCACCATACTGATGTATAAGTGTTGTTTACTCTGCTTGCTTGCAATACATTTCCATACTCTGAAGTTATCACCTGTTTCCAAACTCCTTCATCCTCAGAAAGCAGGCGATTTTCCCCATTTACCCAGCAATGATAGGTTGAACTGTTTAAGCGATTTTACACTCAGTCCCCCCTTAGATTTAGGCTTACATACAGTCTTCCAGCTTACCCACTTTATTTTTCTCGGCCCAGTAGATAACTCTCCCCACAAGAACTTGCTCAGTAAGCTGGTTATCTGCTTTAAAATCCCCACATGTGCTTTATAAACAGAGAAGTAATATAGGGGAATGAAGTTAACACTGACTTGACTAAGGTTATCCTTCCTCCAAATGATATGTACCTATTGTGCCATCCCGTTGGTCTTTTTTTCAGAGCATCCAAAACTGGTAGCCAAGTTCTATTTAGCCTCGGGTTTGCTCCCACTAAAACCTCTAAGTAGACGAAAGGGAGAGAATTAACTTTGCATTTCAAGATATGCTGCTGCACAGCTTGTGTATTCACCTCTACATTAATAGAGAACAACCTGCTTTTCTTATAGTTTACTCTTAAGCCGGATATCAGCTTGAACACCTTTAGCTCTTTATAACCACAATATCAGCTACTGATCCATCCCCAAATAAGATGGTATCATCAACAAATTGCTGATGAGTTATCCTGAGTCGATGCTCACCAATTTTGTACCCTTCAAAAATTCCATTTTCTGTAGCTCTAGAGATAAGAAGGTGTAAACCTTCAGCCGCAACTACAAATAATAGCGGAGATAGTGAGTCTCCTTGCCTAAGACCTCTCCCCATTTTAAACTCTCCACAACAACTCCCATTAACCATTATAAATATGTAGACAGACTCCACACATCCTTTCAACCAAGAAATCCATTTTTGGCAGAATCCCAGTGAGTTCATCAAATCCCACAAGTATGGCCAGTAAATGCTATCAAAGGCTTTCTGAAAATCCACCTTGAATAAATAACATGTCTTCCTTCTTTTCTTTGCCTCATTTATTAACATAATGTTGTCCATCTTTGTTTGACAAAACCAGTTTGAGTTGGAGCAATAATCCGAAATAGCACCTTGCTGAAACGAGCAGACAACACCTTAGATAATAGCTTGTATATAGAGCCTATCATAGAAATAGGTCTAAAATCAGTGATGTGTTTAGAAGATGAGCATTTAGGTGTCAATGCCACCATAGTACTGTTTAAACCTTTCACAAGCTGACCACCTCTCCATAAATCATCAAACAATTCTAATTTGAAATCTTTAAACAAATTCCAAAAGTGCTTGATGAACTTGAAGTTGTATCCATCAGGGCCTTGGCTTTTCCCATTACACAACTTTTTAGAGCTAAGCAGACTTTCTCCTCAGTAAACTTGGCTGTCAATCCTTCATTTTCCTCTGTGGTAACCAAATACTCCATATCCCGGTCCACTGTAGGCTTAGGATCCGTTGATGCTTTGTAGTGTTTTTCAAACTTGTCATGTATGAAGTTCTTGATATCATGGACATCCTCATTCCAGGCATCATTGATCAATATCCCTTTTATAGTGTTCCCATCTCCTTCCTGCATCCACTTAATTCTTGCCTTCTGAAAAGTGAGGGTATCTAACATTCTATTCAATCTTTTCACCTCTACTGACATGTCCCTTTTTTCATTTATCTCAGCCTCAGATAAGTCCACACTCTCCATCTTCTTATCCAATTCATCAATACGCTTCTGTCCCTCACTTATCTTTGTATTCAAATCCCCAAATACTTCTTTATTCCACTGTCTTAATTTCTCCTTAAGCTGCTTCATGCGTTGGAACAGCACAAACCTTTTAGATCCTACGGCTGAAGTCTCAGTCCAGGCTAATCTTACGAATGCATCATATTCCTTATGTTGAAACCAAGCGTCCAATATTCTAAATGGTTTTGGACCCCAATTTTTCATATCATTTAGTAGGACCAATGGACGGTGGTCTGAGGATTTTTTGTCCAAAGTAGTTTGAGAGGAATTTGGCCACAATGTCAACCACCTGCTAGAAACCAAAATTCTGTCCAATCTACTTGAGCACTGTCCACCAGGATGGTAGTATGTATGCCTTCTTGAGTGCAGTGGTAAATCCACCAGACCAGGCTCCTCAATGAACTCTTTAAATCCATCTATTTCACTTACTGAATGGTTTGAGGATCCTTTCTTTTCTTCAAGATTCCAAATTGTATTGAAATCTCCAGATATATACAAAAGTGCATCCGGCTCCATATTTATTCTTTGTAGTATGTCCTACCATAACCTTTGTTTACCTGCAATAGCACATGGAGAATAGATATTTAATATTTTCATCATCACACTTCCATTGCCACCTTTCCATTCTCCTGTTATTTCCAGTATGTTTCTAGCTTTCCAACAACTGGTTAATTGGAAAGCATCAGTCCTCTAAGTACATAGTAATCCACCATATAGGCCAATAAGTCCTGCTGATGGTTGAAATTCAAATTCGAAGTTAAGGTGCCTCCAAATTTGCTCACAAGATCTCCGGTTCACATTAATCTATTTGGTTCCCTACAAAGAGATAAAATCAATATCAAACTGCCTTACTGCAGCTGCAATCTCCTTCTTTCTGCTTTTAGCTCCAAAGCCACGAATATTTTGATTAAGCATCCGCATTAAAAACCATTCTTTTAAACACCAGCAACACTCCTGCTAGCTACTGTTCGTCTCTTTCACTCTGCTCAATCTGCATCAGTGCAGGGATATGATCATCCGTAATGTGGATTCCAAGAGAATTTGCCAGTTCTCCAGTCTTTCTAGCTTCTGAGATTATGTCTTCCTGAGTTTCAGGGATGACTGTGCAGATTTTTGGGGCTACATTGTTAGCCTTTGCAGCTCTCTTTAGTTTGAGTTTCTCTACACGCATTCTTCGTTTATACTTAGCACCTGAGATTGTCCATAATCTTGAGAAGGGACCAGTATATGGCTGTACTACTTGCATACTGGATCTGAGCAGTCGCCTTCTCTGGCAACATTTACATTTAGTAATTTTGTCTCTTTTTTCCCCAGTATCTCTGCTTCATTTACAACACCCCTAGTATCGCAGCTATTTCCAGAGTTTGCAGATCTTGCAATACTAGGTGTATGAAACAACACATTTAAATCAAACCCTTCCCCTTTCTCATTATTTGCATCCTTTTCCACTCTCACCATAACAGCTCTTGTATCCTCCAGACTAGGCTGAGGAATCCGTTCTAAGTTAGCAACTGAATTTTCAGCCTCAGTTTCACGTGTTAGTTCCTCCAAGTGCTTTGAGGGTGATAATATCATTTTTTGATTCACCAGCTCTCTTTCTTCGACTATTTCGATTTGATATTTCTTTTCATCAACTAAAATTTTTTTCACCCCATCCACATTTTTGCGCGCAGCAGTAGTAATCAAGAGTTTGCAGTACAGCAGATTTGTATGTTCTAGTGTGTCATCAACAATTTTCTGCACAGATCCAAACTGGGCTCCAATCCAATTCAAACTTCTTTCATTCCAACATGTGAATGGAACTCCATATATCCTTATCCAAACTTGCTTCTGCTGCAGCTCCAGATCATGATCCCACCAACATACATCTGTGAAAAATGCACTGAAAGTCTGCTTCCCCAATTTCACTAAGTTATCTCCTTGCTACTTACTTAGCCCTCGTATCAGAACTTTACTCCCAGTGATTAAGGAGAGAGTAAACTCAGAATAGCCAGATCTATGCATTACCTGCTCCACCTCGTGCAAGTCATCATTTTTCAGTTCAGACACTATGGCATCCTTCAGCCAGTTTACATCTTGATCAGTTGTGTGAAGGGCTAACCTGTCTTCCTTCACAGAAGGCACAACTGCACCTCTCTAGTGCGACATCATAACATAAGACACCTCCTTTCTAACCCCACTCGTCTCCCCCTTTTCAACAGTTGTTCTTTTGTTGACCACCTCAGGTCAGATATGATTGTCATTGTCTTTCTCTTGCATTACAGGTACTTGTCTAGCATTGTGAGAACTTGGCTCACCAGCCAGTGGCTTCCCCCCAGGTATCTCGATACATTTACTTGGATGATGTATCATTTCCGATTTATGCCATTGATCTTGTTTGCCAGATTCTCAGGATTCTGCACTTTATCAAATCTGACAAATCCAAAGCGTTTACCATTCTTACCCTGGCGAGTCGCAATATTAACGTCAAATACTCTTCTGCATTGCTTGAATGTTGCAGACAATCTCTTTGCATCCCATTCTGGCGGGACATTCGTGAAAAACAGTGAGGTTAGTTTAGCCCTCATCGCTTTAATCTTGTCATATCGCACCTCGCTGAATCTATCTTGGCCTTGTTTCTTCCCCAGTCTGAGGTGTATCGGTTTGCGTCTCGTTACAACAGTCCATTCACCTTCATCGACTTCAACAGGATCATGATTATCAACCAGAGGGTTCGTGTTGTCTACTGGTTCCTTTCCTTCGTGGTGAAGGACTTTGCCATTGCCGCCGCCAGGTTTCCTGTCGTTCCGCCCGCCGTCGGCTCCTCTGCCGAGATGCATTTCAAATGTTGAAATGTCCATGGATCCCGCCTTGTCGCCTTTCGCCAGAGAGAGTTCCTTTCATCCCCAATGTTATTGTCCAATATGTGCAAAGGAGCCAAAAAGTCGACAAACTCTCCAACACAGTCGTCTTTTGTATCGTTCAGATATGTAGCCTGGTACAAATAAAAACTAGACGAGGCGCATTTAGAGATGGATTTTTGGCACCGTCGGACGGGCCACCGCCTAACCGGTGGTGCGGATTTTTCCGCATTTTTTTAAAAATAATTTTTGACAATTTATTTTGCTGCAGCCAATAGGAAAGTGACACGTTTTCACCATTTTTTTTCAACCGGACTCATATCTATTCCGGATCGGATCCCAATTTCGCAGTGTACCTCACCGCGAAACCGGCCACCGCGCACTTTTTAACAGCACGGTGGCGAGCAATGCGGTGCAACCCCAGTTTTCACCTCTGGGCGCATTGTAAAGGCTTGCCTCTTTTTTTTCGTGGCCTGTTTTGTCTGCAAAAGGTCATTGATATGTTTGTATTGTCTTTCGTGGCAGCTCATGGAAAAGCACGCAGAGAGAGAAGAGAAATAATATCAAGTGGCATTCAAATGACGCAGGAAGTCACATTTTATTGAAGTTGGATCAAAAGTTCAGGATAAATGAAATAATTGATCATACAACAAAGATTAGAGAGGGAAGGCTCCCTGGCATATAACAGGGCCTGCAGCACGCAAACCAAAACACCTGATGACTAACAATCAAGTTAACCAGATAATATTTTCCCAATAACAAAGCACACACACCTCATATCATACACAAGAAAGAACCCCGCCGGGGCGGGCAGCATCAGCATCAGCATCACGCATCACGCATCCGGTGGCACAGCAAGAGGGTACTGCTGTTCATAGCAGGGAGGATTACATATAAAGAGAAGCCTCATATATTACCCGGTTGTTTTGGCTCTCTTCATTCCAAGGCTGTTGTGGAAGGGGGATGCAGATCCTAACATCTGAGATCCCTCTTCCCGAAGTGTACCGTTGAGCAGAGCTAGCTCTCTCAGCTGCTGTTTCTTATAAAAATCTTGTGATTCATCCTGAAATGGGACATCCAGGAGGAACGAGTAAGACTAAAATTAACTACAGAGCAATGCTACTTGTACACACTTTATTGACATCATTCATTGACATTGTGATGTGGCAACCATCACAACCACAACCACATGTTATATGATTTATTTTCTTTTAATTGTGGTTGTGATTGTTGTCACATCACAATGTCAACCAATAGTGTCAAAAAAGTGTGTACAAATAGCATTTTCCTTAACTACAGGGTGTTGGCAATGAACAACAATTTAAATAGGCATGCAACATTTTACCATCGGCCTGAGTAAATCTTCAAGTATTTCGCGAGCCTGCATTAAACGAGCATCGATTATATCGACTGGTAGTTCTGCCTCAACAAGTATGTGAAGAGGCTCATTGAGGTGCTCATATCCAGGCTTTCCTCTCATCATCTCTTCCTTCAGATCAAATAGTAAAACAATAATAATTAGAAAACTGCAATTGCAATATACACAATTTTTCAATGAATCTAACCGTCTGAAGAAAGATAGATGTAAGGTGACAACTAGCAAGATGGGAAAATTCAGAGCATATCATTTTGAAAGTAGCGAATGCAAAGGTAACAATAAGGGAAGTTCCCCTGTATCACAAGAGCATCTAATTGTCAAATACTGAAATCCGGTTGAGAAACCACGAGAACAAGACAAACAGAATCTGACTTGTATCAGTATGTTAGTTTAATGGGAGTAATTTTCACGTCCAATGACGGTTCTAAAGTAATAACACGAAGAATAATGCATACCACGCCTTTGAACCCCCAAAAGATACATGATGATAACAATATGTACTACAAAGCTGCCCTCTCATTTCAGAAGAATGTTGATGTGACTTATAAAAAAAACTGACAAGCCAAATCAAATTTACCCTTATGGGATCCTTGATACTGCCACGTCCCCTAATTAGAACACGGCAATCAGTATTTGCTTCAACTCGCTTCAAAGAATTCCCTCTAGGACCGAGGAGTCGACCCACAAAATTATACTGCAAAACAAGAAACCACAAGCTAAATAATTGGACTGAACATATACAAATAAATCTGACAGTACTTGGAGGAGGGATTAGTACATAAGGATACTGATCAACTGGAATGTCAACCCTGATTGCTCGCTTGACTATGAGAGCTGACGAGCTACCTTGTGAACCAATCCAATTTTGTGCTGACGATGGTTGCAACAGATTTGGCATCTGCACGTTATATTTGATGTATTGCAACAGAGGGAAATGTTAGAAATAGATAAAATTCCATTCTTGTAATGGTATGTTTTCGCCAAGTAATCCATAATTGTACTGTTATCAGAGTGGAACGAATCAAAGGAGAACCCAAAGTTATGCAACAATTGTAGTAATAGGGCTGCATGAAAAGGGAAGAATATGTCATGAAATTAATCCAAGGAATCCCCGATAACAAGCAAAGGCAAGTCTAAGACGAGATAAAACGGAAGATCTAGAACAGCATACCATATAGCGTCCATTTAATTCGAATAATCATATCGTTTTATACAAGCAACATATGACAGTCACGATACTTTGTTAGCAAGAGAATAGGCCATGTTTGTCAGACGCAAACAAAGAGACTAAACTACCCGGCCAAATAACTCAATAGGTTATCTAAGTCAAAAGAACTAATGGAGAGTGAAGACACTTCGCCTTTACTAATAGATCTAGGGTTCAAGTCATGTGGGGTAACCACTAATGATCCTCCTTTCAAAAAAAAACTAATGGAGTAACATCCTTCTAACACGACTACATTTCACAAGGACTTCGGGTTAAGCAACAAAACCAGGTGCATCTAGCAATTATGAGTTAATTATGCCCTTCCCAAGCCCTGCTATTCATGTAACTTTTGAAGCTGTTAGCTTCAAACTACCTGTAATGAGAAGCCAAACTTAGAGTTAACACAACAAAATACTATATAAATGTTAGGTAAAGAGTAAGAGCTCGAACTCATAGCTTGTCAAGAAAGGAAATAATTAGACTAATGAAAAGGTTATGTTATTGGTTAGCATCCATACTTCTGATTGAAATGGTGATGCCCATATGTTCACGTTAGCTCCTGCATTTGAATGTGTTCCACCAGAAGCCAGGGGACTCGCATGTTCAAGCCCACTTTGTTCTAAAACTGATGCATTCCCCAACATTGAAGTTACACGAATAATTTCTGCTTCAAAAATGTCAATTTCCAAGCATACCAATCAGCACTTGTTAAGAAACTAGTCCGCAGTGACCACAATAGGACACAACAGCAACGGTTAATTTGGTTAGTAAAATCCCTTGAAAAGTAGATATGTTAAAGGTTTTAGATGTTGAACAGATGTCACACAGAGCACACTACAATATATTAGTAAATTTCCTCATACAGATCCATGGCACCGTGACAATTTCACCTGGATGGCATGCCAGATGCCCCATAAAGCCAGGAAACCACTGCACAAGTAACTCGTGTGCAAAGAAACAATGCAAGCCAAACAGAAAACAGAAAGGGAACTCCGTAGAGTTGCATACTCGAATACTTTAATGAAAGCATGAATATGTAAGATCAACCTAGATAAACCTGTCATTAAATTACTGCTGGATGCATGCGACTATTGCTACAAGATAACTACCTAAGCTCTTCACAAACTGCGAGTTATTAATAATTATAATTAGTATATTTCTGCTGTGACAATATCTAAAAATTGCTAGACCTATTTGATTATTTCTGTGAAATTGTTCCTAATGAATCACCAAGATATCAACATAATGCAGATGAATACACTTCCTAAAAGGAAGGCACCACTTGAATTTATTATGGGTAGGAGAACTGATAAAATTGATTTTTATTTTTATAGTTTCTGGTAAAGACTGTCAAAAATCTAGAAGACCTGACCTGAGCTTCTCATAAACACCCACTAAAAAATAAATGGCAAGGAATATTGTTTCTTCAAATTATAAAACACGAACACACATATTTTTTTTATCAAATCTTTCATCTACACAGACTGCTCTGACTTTCATTAACATTATTCAAGCAAGTGAGTTCGTAACAACAAAATTTGGTGATCAAGTAAGGCAAGGAAAAACATAAACATTTATAGAACAACTGTTGTCATTTTTTTCTTGGAAATGAACTCGGCAATCAAAACTCATTTGATCTCTCCAGATCCCCAAACCAGGACAAAAAAACTACAAAAGAATTTAGAATAAAATTGTTTGAAATGCAATTTTCAGTGAGGTGGAAACTGGCCTGCTAATAACAAGCACCTAAATTGTTTTCAAAAGGCGATCCCAGCAGTCGAAAACACAAATCAACGGAAATAAAGTAAATGATGGGAATACAATTCACTTAAGGCGAGACGCAAGCAAAACTATTGAGCAATAGTACGCATGAAATGGCAAGATATATATCATCAAGGAGGCGAGTGAATTAATAAAACTCAGACTCAACAACCATTTGATTCTGCCAACCTCCCTCTTTATTGATCTCCCTCTTTTTCTCCCAACACATACTTCATCTACTCTTAATTAATGGAGAACCATTTAATATGCAAAAAAAATGGTGTGTTATAGTATTGTTTGAAGTGACCATTCAATGGATGCAATCACATAAAGAAGTAGATTGTACCACACAATGTACTGCAATTTCTAGAGGAAAATGGCATTCACTTTACCATCATAGGGGCATTTATTTTGTATATGTGAGACTCATAAAATGTCAACTGTGAACTCACCCTGTTTCAGCAACCTATAGCAATTTGGTAGCACTGCCATAAAAGGAGTAAGCTTGTTATGTTCAGCCAGCAATGCTGCTAGATACCTGTCAGTGTTTCCAGTACCACCACATCAATATATCAATAGCAGCGACGTAGAGAAAAAAAAAAGATCTTTACTCAGATAATTGGTGATCGGAAGCATATCGTACAAATTTGTTTTCTCGTCACAACAACAAGAATAAAGGTTACTATTTTTGTATCCGCCTATTTTCAACCGATGCACAATCTTTAGTTTACAACATCTAAGCTGTATACAGTTGATTGAAAGACGTTCAAGACCCAAAATTCTACGCTTCAAAGGGACATAGGGGAGGAAGACAAATCTCTTGGCATAAGAAGAAAAAAAAATTAACCACGAATCAATTTCACAAACTCAAAACAACAACTCCCTCAGTTCGCACATTCACTGACCAAGAAGCTATTTTTACACTAAATATTGAATAAGAAAACACGATAGAAGTAAACAACACGCCCATTCATCACTTGCGGCAAGTAAAAATAAAAAATCACGGCACGAATCACTTGAGCGGCGGCGCCAGATAGTCAAAATACAAACTCATACAAGATCAAAATGAAAAAGGGAATTACTGTTCTTGCTCGGTCAAAGCACAAGCTGCCCGGATATCTGCACCAGCTCCGATTCCACCTGCGATATGGGGAGATAGAGGTGCGGACGGCGAGGGTGAGTAAGCCATGTATCTTCCCGACGACATCCTTCCGTCGATCAGAATCAGATCCAGTCTATCGTCGATAGAGTGTTGAGGCTGAAGCGTATAAGCAAGCGGGGGAACCAGCTGGCCTCTGAATACAGGTGGTGCGTCGGTGGAAGTAAAGCGACAGCGCAGTAAGAAAGTGGGGTTGCATTTATTGAACTTGTACTGATTTTGGAAAAAAATTCAACAAGCCAAAAAGTGATTAATTTTTGCAGGCCAAATTTTTAACCGTTGATATTGTGATTTGTCAACAATTGCAATCACAATTAAAAAAAAACAAATAATATAACATGTGGTTGTGATTATTGTCATATCATAATATCAATGAATAGTGTCAATAAAGTGTGTACACGTAGCATTGCTTATTTTTCATTATGCCACCAACCAGTCTTTTGAAGACTGGTATCCGTAATCAATCTTGCGACAACCGAGCACTATTAATAAAGTTAATCAACGGTAATTAAGAAAGTACTGGTCATGTGAAGACCGATATCATCCGTTGGACAGAAAAATAAATACACCGATCATGCGAAGACCGGTATCTGAAAACCGGTTTAAAAAGATCACATATATTCGCTATGAAATTGTTTATGAATTGTTATTGATTTGTTATGAATTGTTATTGAATAGTTATGAATTGTTATGAATTATTATGAATTTTTATTGAATTGTATTGATTGGTTATTGATTTGCTAAAAATTATTATTGATTTGTTATGAATTATTATTGGATTGTTATGAAATTGTTTATGAATTGTTATTGATTTGTTATGAATTTGTTATGGATTTGTTATGAATTGTTATTGATTTGTTATGATTTATTATGTAGGATGAGTTCCCAGCAGAGTCAGCGATCCGATTTGTATAGAACGATTTCTAAGGAGGTATTATGGGATTTGGTTACCTATCGTAGTTCTCGATTGTTGGACAGAAAGATTCTGATGGATGATGCGATGAGAACGTATCATCCAGATTTCTATTTACGTAGCCTCGAGTTGGACAGACGTGTACAACAACATATATTCGATGCGGGGATGTGGAGCGCTTATCTAGCCACCGATATACGAGAGGATCGTCATTTTACTACGGCGTTGGTTGAGAGGTGACATTCAGCCACACATAAATTCTGGTTGCCGTTTGGGGAGTGTTCGATCACTCTTCAGGATGTGCCGATGCTGTGGGAGATTCCTATTGATGGTATCCCCATTACTTCTGATCAGTTGGGGTCTGACTCCTGGATGACCGAGCGATCCAGTGCATATTTGGAGAGGTCGCTCGACATGGACCTTGCTTCTGATGCCTTCCGTCAGTCTGGAGTCAAGGTATCGTATATCGGGAACTACTTAAGAGATAACCCGATCACTATCGACAGCACCAATGAGCAGGTAGAGTGCTATACCTGAGCAGTGCTTGTTCTTATAGTGGGTGAGATTTTGTTACCAGATACATTCGGTAATAAAATTTCTATGAGGATCTTCCGCATGGTGGAGAACTTGCAGGACATTAGGCAGTATAGCTGGGAGAACGCTGTGTTGTGTAACCTCCATCATTATCTGTGTAACATTCACATGCACAGCAAAAAGTCGTTGGCTGGCATGACACATCTTATTCAGTTATGGGGATATTTGAGGTTGCCTACTATTTCCTCCCATATTCTGCCCACGGCACTTGATAGTCACTCTGAGCGTCGGATTAAGGAGTTTCTCGAAGTCTACGGTGTCAAATTCGTCCGGAAGATGAAAAGCATCGATCAGGGGAGTCATTTGATTCGGACGATCATGATGTAGTTGGATGATGTGCGTGCCGAGTAAGTTCGTAATTTGATGTTTTCGAATCAAAATAAAAAGTTTGATCGTTCATATTTTAATTTATATCTCTAACGGTTCTTATGTTATGTGTAGTTTGTGTCCACTCCGTACAGTCCACACGAGATGTCTCTGGTTAGCCCTCACGATCGGATATTTTGGGACTACGACGATACCATAAGAACGTATGACTAGATCTAGTAGTATACTGCAGTAGAGACAGCTTCAGGCCAAAAATATCGAGGTACTCCAGAGTCAAGCATAATCGATCTAGTGATCTCTAATAAAATACGGTTCTTACGCTCAGCCACTCCATTCTGTTCAGGGGTATATAGACATGTAATTTGATGGACATTCACTTTTTCAGCAAAAAATTGAGACATGGACTGATTTACAAACTCCTCCCATTATTCGTGCAAAAAACTTTCACAGCGGAATCAAATTGAGTATGAACTAAGTGATAAAAATGAAGAAATCTCTCAAAAACCTCATATTTATGATTAAGAAAATAGGCCCAATACATACAAGTACAATCATCAACAAACAGTAAGTAATATCGGAGCCCACTCCCTCCAACAACCGGTGCAGATCCCCACACATTAGAATGAACTAACTCAAAAGATTGAGACACACTCGGATAAAATGATGATCGATGGGTTTTAGCACTAGCACAGGAATCACATTGAATCAGAAAACATGATAGTTTAGGGAATAAGATCCGAAAATATCCATAAGAGCGATGATCCAAGCGATGATGTCATAGCCATCCTTTATTATCAGTCTGCTGAACTGCCAAAGTACGTCCCGAGGCAACCTCATCCACATAATACAATCCTGCCCCCTCTGTATCACACCCAATGATCTCCTTTGTCTGAATATCCTGCAATACACAAAAAGTCGGATACATCAGTATTGTGCAGTTTAACTCTGTAACATGACTAATAGAAAGTAATTTATGAGATAGAGAGGGAACGAGAAGACAGTTTGATAATTTCAACGAAAGAGTTATCTAAATAGTTCTGCCGCCAGTAACAAGTAACTTTTCCCCATTTGGCTGTTTGGATCAATTTCTTTCGAGGACCCTGAGTGCTAATCATATCCAAGGGATCATAAGTGACAGTATCAGTAGCTTCACAATCAAAGATCTACTCATCTTTCTTCATCATATTATTAGAACAGAATTAATTTGGGCCAAAGAATCATCTTCATCTTTAAAGCATCCTAAAGGAAAATAACAAGCCTCATTTAAAGAAGGAGGGCACGAAGGTAATTCCGCACCTCCTACCCTGAACCTTTGGTCACAAGACCTGCCGTCCCCTCTCATATTAGAGACAGAATTATCTTTGCTGCGAATCTTTCGGCCCCTTCTACTGTCCGAGCGTCTGTCTTCTCCTGTCCCGACCTCAGCAGCCATGCGGCTCCATTCATCAGCTTGTCGCTTCCTGGTCTCTGTGGCGACGAAGCACGACAGTAGTCCGAATTTCCTGTCCCTGTCGTGAGCTCCGTCAATCCTTCCAGAGGTCCACCGCGTTGGTGGTTACACTGGTGACTCCTATGTTCGGCAAAAATCCCAGCACAAGCGGCCTGGAATTTGTCGGGTCTCACATATCTTCCTTCGGGATGATGATTCCAACAAGAAATCAGTCGTTTCTTCCCGGAACTCGTGCCTTGACGGTGAGCGGTGGGTCTACTGGTAGTTTGGGTCGGTTCGAGTGGGTCGAGATTGACCCAATTCGAATTTGGTTTCAGCAACTTGCTGCCCCAATGCCATCGGCCGATTCTCCGACTATGAGTTCGTCTTTGTTTTTTTTGTATTTGCAGATTCCATCTTTGTCCATAATCCATGTATTATCTCCTCGATCCGTTCTTTGAATATGGCGCCTAACTGCTTGCCGATTACTCTTGCTACTTCGGTAAGTGTCGTATGATTGGCCATGGTTGGCAACAAATTTGTCGAAAAACTATAATGGATAGATAAGGCAGGATCTCCCTGCTCTGATACCATGAAGAATTAAAGAAAATGACACGAAAATTTACGTAGTTCGACAATTGCCTACAGCCACGGGTGGAACTTGTTCTTTATTTTTCTTCACACTTTTCACCATACACATCGCACACTACTTATAAGCACGTTCACAAGATAGACTCCAATCCCGAGATTATGGTAATTAAATCCCGAGAAATCAGGGAGAAGATTTGGTCAAATATTCGCCAAATATCCTCAACTAACACGTAGAAGATTTCTCCTCCGATGGCGGCCTTTCGCGACTCCCTCCGCGAGATTATCCGGCCAAAAAGATACTCCTCTCTCTGCCAGAGATTTAGGAGGAGAAGATGGTCGGGGCTCTGGGAGATCTCCACCAGCGGGTGGTGGGAGATGGAGGAGGCCGCTGCCGCCGTCACGGAGATTAGATTCTGTTGGTGCCCTCCGTCGTCTGTGAGGACTTCAATGACGTGGGAGTCTTTGTATTCTGTCATTGTTCGAAGAATTTTGCAAGCAAATTCGTTAAGATGTGTAGAGATGAAGTAAGCAATGAGAGAATGTGCAGAAGAAATCTCAGGTTTCAAGTATTTGAAGCAGGTCTGCAAAACTCAGGTGCCAACGGGTTTAGGATCAGTCGCAAAAGTAAACTTATTACAAATTTGTTTTTGAATAGTAATCTTTTTAAAAAAAGAATTGTAAATGTAATCTCTATCTTTAAAAATAAATCAAAAATTGAATATATTTAAGTTTATCATAATAAACGCTGATACTAAACTGCCAACGAATGTAATTACACCGATTCCCACCAAACCCAACCACCGTTACGGTTTTTCAGTCATCGGAAAATACAAATCAATATTTTTCTTCTATTCTCCAACATTTTAGGCTCAATTTTTCCGGAAACATGTTCAAAGAGAGCGAGAGAGATAGAGAGACCGAGAGCATCAATAGGCACATCGTGAATAGGGCGAATCTAATCCGTGTTTCATTTTTGAAGGTGTGTTTGATTCTGAATTCTAGTTGATTATCGACAAGATTATTTAGTTCTCGATATGGGTCATGAATTTGGGTATGAGAATTTTAATTCAGTGATCCGAACGTTCATTCTATGGGGTAATTCAGTCGATTTTTGGTCAAGAATGCAGGCTGCAACCTGCGTTCGGTCACCCGACACCTTGTAGTCGTGATTATCGTGCTTGGTCGAGTATCCAAACTCCATGATTTTACATATTTATATTATATATACGTAGCTCTGTTTTCTATTATTGTCAGATGAAGCTGACTTTATTTTATAAGATTGTAAATCTTGATGAAGTAAAGGATCTTTCGGAGCTCATAGGAACAGACGTCAACTGTAGTTTGAGAGTTGTTCAAATCGAGGAGAACCTATCGTTCGCATCTTTATTAGATCTCATTTACGCCAAATATAGTCGTAGTTGAGATACAATAGATTTAGTTTTGTAGTAAAATCCCTAAAGGAAGTTCGACCATGCGAAGTCTACTATTTTCATGCGTGATAACTGCGATGCTGTGGGATTTTTAAGCCAATGTGAGAACGATGATTCAACAAGACACACCTTAGAAATTGTTCTGCATCCTGAGGGAGTGACAGAATGCACGCCTGAGACCCTGAACCAAGATGGCACGCAGACTGGCTCCATAGTTATGTCGAGACATGAGTCTACGACATTCAATGTGGTAATGCGTGAGATCAATGCTAACGAACTGATTGCACATAAGCTCAACGTCAACGAGACAGAAGTCATGATGAACATTCAGGCCAAGTCATCTTGTGTAGATGCATTTGCAGCAGCAAATGGATCCGACATGAGATCACATAGTCTTAACTCGCCGACATCGGACGACAAAAGGGTGCATGACGAGGAAGCATGTCGCGGCATACATCTGCATGTCGTTCCCATCAATGCATTTTTTTCTCCCCTAAAGGTTCTTGGCAAGAAGAGAGAAAGATCAATTTCTCCGCATTCTACATCGGAAGGCGAAGCAAGAATGAAGCGCAAGAATCGCTTCTAGAAGTGCGTTTAGTGGACATGTTGATAAGGAAAATGAGACTGGAGACCGGAGAATAAGGATTTAGTTGTATTAATTTCATCTACATAGTTGTGAATTCAGTTGGATTCATTACTTAATCATAATCTATTCATTAGCGTAATCATGTTCTATAATATATTAAGCATAACATACGTGGTAAATTCGGATAATGCAGTCGAGCCCTAAACTATTAAACAAACAAAGCAATTGACAAGACCACGACCTGTGGTTATCCCGACAGTGTCATTCATGCTCCAACTATCCTATAATCCATGATTATATCCTCGTCTGATGGTACGAGCTTGACTATACGTGGTATTCCCAGTTACCTCAATCAGGCCCTAAACTATTAAATAAATAAAGCAATCAACAAGACCGCGACCCAACGTGGTAATCCCTGAAGAGACATTCGTGCTCCAACAATACTTTATTAAGCTTAACATATGTGGTAAACTCGGATAATACAGTCGGGCCCTAACTTATTAAACAAACAAAGCAATCGACAAGACCGCGACCTATCGTGCTTATCCTGACAGAGTCATTCGTGCTCCAACTATCCTGTAATCCATGGTTCTATCCACATCTGACGGTACAAGCTTGACTATACGTGGTAATCCCGGTTACCTCAGTCTGGCCCTAAACTATTAAATAAATAAAGCAATTGACAAGACCGTGACCATTGTGGTTATCCCGAAAGAGACATTCGTGCTCCAACTATATTGTATTAAGCAAAACATGTGTGGTAAATCCGGATAATGCAGTCAGACCCTAAACTATTAAACAAACAAAGCAATTGACAAGACCGCGACCTGTCATGGTTATCCCGGAAGAGTCATTCGTGCTCCAACTATCCAGTAATCCATTGTTCTATCCACGTCTGATGGTACGAGCTGGACTATATGTGGTGATCCCGGTTATCTCAGTCGGGCCCTAAACTATTAAACAAACAAAGCAATTGACAAGACCGCAAATCATCGTGGTTATCCCAGAAGAGTCATTCGTGCTCCAACTATAATGTTAAGAGCGCTTGTATCGAATGACGTCCTTAGGAAGGGGTACATGTGAAAACGAAAACGAAAAGACACATATAGGAGCTGGCCGGAAGGCAGAAAGACACTTTGGAGGGCAAGAAAGTAATTTCATTTGGAAGGTGTCAAGAACGTAGGGTCGCACGAGTCCCTCGATACAGCACACTATTCCAATACTATACACGTGTAAAGTACGTATGGTCGGGCGATACACGCGTGAGTGATGGAATTTGAAAAACAAGAATGGTCGTGCTTTTATCAACTGGCGCCAGCGACGGGCGGGTATGAAGACGAAGAGACACATAAAGGATAGGTGCAGGCCGGAAGGCATAAAGACACTTTGGAGGGTAATAGAGTAATTGTATTTTAATTTTTATTTTTTATTTTGTTTTTTATTTTTTAATTGCATTTGAAAATACTGGAGTTTACTGCAGCCCTGTAATACATTCGTGCAAACAAATATCCGAGGTGAGAGAACCTCAACTGCAACCCCGTAATTGTATTTTATACGTAATGATAGAACCTCAACTGCGGTGATAGGAACGGATGCACTATTCGAGGTGTGTTGAGGTGAGCGAGTATCGTAGCGCTAGACTCGAGACCCTTTAAACGACGAATTTGAATTATATAAAAAATAAAAATTAATATGAAATACTCGTATCAATCCAATTAAGTCAACATGTTACAAATATTGTAGTCAAAGATGCTTCTGATGGAGATTCAAGTTCAGAAAATCTCGTGGATGACCTTAAGATTGCAGGAGAAGAAATTTCTTTCCAATGTTGGACCACATCCCATATCTATTGCAAACGAGAAACCTATCCTATGAGAGTGTAAGTCTCTTTTATGGAAAAGGACCATTGCGATATCAAGCGGTGCTAATCCATCATCAAGTCCATTAGGTGCAACTCACTTTATCCTGAAAGACACACCAGCACCACTTCACTGGTAAACAAACTGTTGGGGGTGAGTGTAATTGGTAGAAGACGACTGGTTTATCTTCCGGGATAAAGATAACTGCACATAATTGATGAGGATTTAGTCGAATGTCATAATCCTACCAAATTTACCTTTATAATACCAAGACAACTCTAGACTCGTATAGAGAGTAAAGAAGTCCCGAGTCGACTCTCGAAGGATTTGGGGTGGGAATTAGTGCACAAGTGAATATTTAAATACCAGACTATATTATTG
>JAOYMZ010000026.1:710335-721554 GCA_025802335.1 Pinguicula primuliflora | reverse complement strand
CGCTATAGAATTACTGAAGAGAAGAAATGACCTAGCTACAGAGAAGAATTAGAATTACTCACCGATTGCGAGAGAAAAGGGACAATGTCGGCCGTCGAGCGTGAGCTGAAGAGAAGAAATGACCTAGCTAAACCCAATTAAAAAAAAGTTAGAATTCGCGTACTCAAACCGGGTACGTACCCATCCCCGTACCGCCCGCCGTACCCAAACCATGCAACGTACCCAAGTTTTTTTCCCGTACCCGTGGCGTACCGAGAGCGTACTGATACCCACGGCGTACCCGGTACGGGTACCCCTTCCCCTCAGAAGTACCCGAGGAATTGGGTAATTGTTTCTTCCACAGCAGGTTTGGTAATGATTCGCTGGCACATTGGAAGGATCTTACTTCAGATCAAGAGTTAGTGGTTTTAGAAGAATTTTCAGCTCTGATTTGTTCGCATAAATCGTAATTGCTACTTGAGTGTGCGTCTTTGCTCCTCATCTCATCTATTTGTTAATTGGTTCATGTCATCTACTGTGTGCATCATTTCGAAATTGTGTTATTATTCTTCTTGAGTTCAATTCTCTTATATTCAAATTTCATAATGTTATGCTTCTGAATGTTAGCTAAGGTTATATATATATGGTAGATTAAGGCTTCATCAGATGTTTCTAAACGTTAATGTTGTTGGCTTTAACCCTTTATCCTGACAAATTCAAGATTGGAAAAAGAGGTAATATCTCTTGAATTTAGTATGTTTTCACACTATGTGAGTTGATCGATTTACATGTTTCGGTGCTTAGACGATTTACTGTCGTACGATACTATGTTGGATTTCCAAAATGGGTGACAAATTGAATAGCCTAATTCATCTGAATTATTTAATGAAGATTTACAATATGTTTGGTTGTGATGAGAATAGAACAGATCCTAATTGTTTAATGAGAGTAGCATTGAGAAGGATTTGCAGGTGCTTGCAACGTTTAATGACCATATGCAATTCATGGAATTAGGTGCTCCACTTTTGTTTTTAAATAGTCCATTACTTATACATGGAATTTGGTGTACCTGGCTTAGTTGCATATATCATTGGATGAGAAAGGAGGCACAATCATTAGATGTGGCAAGTAAGACATCTTAAACTCACAATCGACATAATTCAGCAGCTATACGCTGTCATTGGGATGAGTTCTTCACTTATGTGTTCTTTCAATAAGTAATTCGTAAGTGAAGGAAAAAATAATAAGTAATTCGTCCCTATGAATGTCATTTGCATTTCAACTTCGTTTAGTGTTTATTTTATTACTATTGAATGCAAACAATTTACGGAGATGACAATAACTTTCTTTGTTTTAGTTGCCTGCCTTCTGATATGGAGAGTGGAGGGAGCAATTCACCTACCAGGCCAGCAACTGTCACAGTAACATGCCTTAGTTTTGGCATTCTCCAAATTTCAAATGGAAAAACCACACATGAACACCAAAGTGACTCACTTATGTCTAAAAGATTGTCAAGGTCTGACTTTTGGGTTAAGTAGACATTACATATCTCTGCCGGTATATCAGGTACCTAAAGCTTTTTGGTTTATAAAAGAAGAAGCATCTTTCATTTCAAGTGTTGCTTTCAATACTTTGCTCTCAAAGAGAGCAGCAAATCTATAATCAACATTAATAGGACGCATAAACTTAGTGAAGGTAAATGGTTCTAAGAAAGTGCTGAACTTTTTCACATTACTCTTATGAAATGGATAATATGTAAGGTACATAGTGGGCACTCCAGTATAGTCTTAGACATAACATATGTTCTTATCTAAACTCACGGATCAAATCAGAATTATATTATCTGAAGAAATGCAAATACATTTCGTGTATTTGGAAATATGTATTATTATTGTTTCGTATCAAACTAAATAATTTTTGTTTTATGAATTTAATACATTCAAATTAATCTAGTAGTAGTTCTGTAATAAGAATTCTTCTCCTACGATTAGGTCGCCCAGCCTTAGATCTCGAGTGATGTTCCTAGCTGTCAGATAGGATTAGAAGACTCATTAAAAAAAATTCGCGGGTATGATTCCGGGTCCATGAAATGTTTTTTAATGAACACAGGCGAGCTTTGTGAACTATTAGGATTCATTTCACTGTGTTTTTTTGGACGAAATAAGCTTCTGGCCGGACGAAAAATGTCTCGAGAAACCGGTTCAGACTTGTGGACCCGGAATCAGAGCCCCGAAATTCTTTTTTAACGAGTCTTCCATCCGACGGCCACGAACATCCGGGATATACGGCTGACGCTCGGGAGGGACTCACTCGGGAGGAGAATAATTCTGGTTCTGTACATTTGGTTTGTAATGCGCACCTTGGGTTTGTCCCATTTCCGGGAGCGGGGGTTCCTCCGCCGCCGCCGCTCACTCCTCATTTCCTTGACGTCAGCTTCCCGTCGGTGCATACAGATGAGAAAACGAGGGTGACAGAATTTCTTCGTTATTCACTGATTTCTGCAGATTCCCCATCTCTCCGCCGCGTCTCCTTCGGCTTCCGCGTTGTGGTCAAAATTTGGGGGTGCCTTTCAAGTTCGTCTTTGTAGTTTTGCTTCTGATAATTTTTTGAAATCGAGTAGTTTATTCAATTTTTAATGGGTCAGATTATCAAGGCGTCTAAAGTTTCTGTTAATTTTTATGTGTTCTTTTATTTCCAGGTATGTATGATAAGGACACTCTCTCGATTGGGGGAATGTAGTCCATGGCAACTTCGGATTTCAACTTTATGAAATAGAGCTTCGAGCGCTCCTGGCAGTGGGACTCTATGGTTTGCTCTTTCTTTCATTTTATGTAATGTTAAGTTTTGTTTGAGGAGAAAGTATGTTACTTATCCTAATTTGATTGTATTCCTTTCCCACTTAGAATGAGTAAGCGCTGTCCACGAATGCTATTTGTGATTCTGATATTTAATGCTCTGTTAATCTTATGGCATGCAGCGGAGATGAAGAAAATGTTATTCCGGCCGAGGGTTTTGCACCACCATGTTTAGAAGCTGTTCTACAAGAAGAAATAAATAGATTCGAATGAGTTTCTTGATATTGTTTTAGCTCTCAGCTCGCGAAAGAGATTCCAATATTATTAGGTGCGACATTCAACGTTCTTCATGGAATACATAATTTCCCCTCCATTCGTAATTTCAATATAGTGATTGTATCTTCTTTCTCTGTTAGTTTTTGCTGTCCTCTTTCTATACTTGCACTGCCGTATTGTTAGTTCAGTCGTGTTTTTTGTGTAAGAAAATAGAACATTATTTCGATTTTTGGAACAGCTGAACATTCAGTGTTTTTGTTAATGATGAGTTTGGTGAAGAAAGAAGATATGGTGGGACAAATATGTGATCCACAATTTTACTTCATTGTTTTTAAAATCCGTTCAATCCATATCTGTTTATTTGTTTAGATTAATATATAGTAATTCATGTACATTTGCATCTTATGACAGCTTGCGAAAGATCTGGTTCCCAATAACATCAAGTATGGTTATCTAGCCGGTGGTTTTCGATTTGGCTACTCTTTTACAGTTTCCGTTCTCAATGTACAATTTATGTGATGCTTCTTGCTCTGCATGCGTGGCTGGTGGTGATATTGTGTATTTGTGTTACTCTCTGTATTTGATTCCTCTTGGAGTACATTCTTTATAGTTTATACAGATTTCTGATTTTCTCTTTTGCTGTTTGGGCTGTGCTCTGTTTGCTGTTAGGGATGTGATTTATTATCTACGGTATTGTTACATGATTTCTGTTAAGATTTGTGTGCATCTTGCAGGAGCAATACAGTTGCCCGATTCTTTCCTTACATGTGTTCTTTGAAAGCTATCTTCATCCTTTGCTTCTACGGATCTGGGTAGTTGTGTGCATCTTGAAGGAGCAATACAGGTGCCCGATTCTTTCCTTACGTCTTTATTTTTTGGAAATTTTTTGAATTCCCATGTAGGGATTCAATTGGTTGGATCTTCAGAATATCTTCTCTCTGATGGCCTCAGTTGGTTGATTATATCCAATTCCCGTCCATTTGCAGATTAGGTCCAATTAATTTCAACTTATGTACATTTGTAACTTCGTATTATGTGTGAATTCAGTGACAAAAGGAAACCGAGTATGACAGTAGGCTTATAGACATCGGGTATGATGTTGTGTTATGCTTTGTTTTTGCAAATTTATTGAATGAATACATATTGATGCATTATTTTCTGTTTCTTCTCACCTGTTTGTTCTGTGTTTGTGTAGGCACTTCTGATGGGAACAACTTATTGGAGATCCAATGTGATTTATGTGAACTTGAGATGGTGGGCTATGAACATGTTTGTAAGTTTGTTTGTTATCTAATTTTCTTATGCATATTGATAGATGTATCCAATCTTTCCTATAACCTTTAATCTTCTCTACCACCCTCTTGGGTCATATGATTACTTTTGATGCAATGCAGTTTTTGTATTCCGTGAGGAGCCTCTGCATCTTCGAAAGAAACCGTGTATCCACATAGAAATTGCATGATAGTTCGCAACCGGCAACATTTAAAGCTTCAAGGCAGGTACACCTTTGCTACCTTCTGTTGGTTTCCCTTTTTTTATGTTCATTTTGTCGGACCATCATTTTCCCTTTCAAATTCAGCAACTTGGTTGTGACTGTTTGTATTGCATTGTAAGACGAAACAATTGTCTGCTGCTCATGATTTAAAATTAACATGATCTTTAGATATATATAGTCCTTACCAGCTTTGTTCAGACCCTGTTTCAGCCCTTGCCCCATACACGTCATGACATTCTTTTCCACGATCTTATTTTTACACGCCACGGGCAATATTCTAGTAATAGATGAAAAAGAATGTCTATATCCTTTCCGTATGTGGAACTGATGGTCTTGTCAACATGTTCCACCTTGTTTGTACTTATATATATATTCATCTTCTTGAATGGTTTAGGTGGTGAGGGAACAACCACTGCTCAACAAATTCCCATCTATCAAAGATTCTACTATCCATCAGAAGACCCACGCTTAGGTCTTGTTTCTTAAGCATTTTTCTAGTCTTCATCATCTTCTTCTTTTCTTCTCTTTTTTTTTTTTTATCAAAAGGGGTTTCATGTGTGTTGAGATATATTTGATCCCGGATTCAATTCAATGTTTTTGGAGTACTTTTTCCCTCCTTGATTCAATTCAATGTATAGGGTATAACTCATTTTGTGATGCTGTACTCTGCAGGGTTAACCTTGTACATCCAGATTGTGAATAAAATTAATGATAAAAACCAAGCTGTCCATCTTTTCCATGGATGTCAACTCTTACGAAACCAACAGCAAGTCAGTTGGCCAAGCAAAATCATACACTCAGTTATCCTCGGTGATTATTTCTTTCTCCGAATTACTTGCCAGATGCAATTCATAGGTTTTGCACAGAAGGCCGTGGTGATTATTCTACTCTGTTCCATGTCATCATAACTCTCAAGACGAGGGGAATACTTCTGAAAATAGATAAAAGTAGTTGGGATATAGTTGGGCTACACAATCCAATTTATTAGATTTTGTGATAATCCTGCAGTCGACCCATTCGAAGAGTTGTTATGTGTAATGCATACTGATTCTGTATAAGTTGGTTGTTTCAAATGCCAGGGCAAATACTTCTTCTATACACAAAGCAAATATAATATCGACTGGTGCTTGTGGGATTTAGAGTCAAGCTGCAAAAAGACAAAAGCTTGCCATTGGTTTTTCTACGGAAGGTTTACTCAAGCAGCTCTTAATTTGATGTTACATAATTTGACTGTATTAGACTTTCTTTCTTGCAAATAAGCTTTCAGAATTCGATTCTCATCGAGAATTAAGCTGTGACAACTGTTAAGCTAATATACATGATTGCTTCAAGACTCCAAACCCCACTGCACTGCAGCTTAGAGTGACTACACATTTGGTTTTCTAATGGCAGAACTTATTGAAGTAACGAACTTATTATATCCATAAGCATCCATGTTTTTTTTTTTTTTTTGTCACCGTTTGAATCCAATAATTGTGCAATTGTAAAAGTCTTGGATATTTTGATATTCTATTTATATATTCCAGTTGTTAGTATCGAACATTTTCTAGGGTTCATCTGAACTCTTAATCTGCACAAAACAGGTTCAGGATGCAATGCCACCGCAGCAGACTCTTTTCGTTCATAAGGCGCCAAAGCGGGTATGCCGACTACATCTTGTTGCATAATTTGTCCACCTTAAAAGTTGCAATTACTGTTATGAATAGAAATACTCCGTTGGCTAGTTACAGGTTTGGTTCATTGAAGCTTGATTATTCTTTTGGTCTGTCTTCTTGAATTTAGTTTCATGTAAATGTTGACTGTCACTTTTCTGGCAGGAGGGATCACTTTCTGAGAGCACCCCTCAAATTATGATACTGAGCACTGTTCCTAGAGAACCTGATCTTAAAAAATCGGAGAGGGCTCATAGAACAAGGTTTCTTTCATCCACCTCCAAGAGAGAAGCCTCTTCTTAACTCTGCTTGGCCTTTGGGTAGTTCAATTTTACGAAAATTGAACTACCGCGGATTATCATTATAACATAGTGAAGATTATTTGTACAAGTATTATATAACCTTTTACATGTTTAATTTCCTTCTTAATATTATAGAAAACGTACTTACCAAAAAAATATTACGGAAAACGCCAATGTCTCCTCTCCCTTCCTAGTCAATATCTGAACAAAGCATAAATGAGTGAATGTTTATAAACCATGCAAAAATTGGATAGCCTACCTTTTTAGTGAGGGGAATAGCCTTGAAACCACGAGCCATCGATGGCTTCTTAGTACTTGTTCGGCTGGTTTTAGAAGGGTGAGGTTTGCATAGAAGTGCACGAAAATTTAATGGCTAGGAAGGAAAGATAAAACTTCTTGAGCCAAACACCTTGAAGGAAACACGCATTGTTGGGAGACATTCCGCTTTGATTAATTTATTTAAACATCGGATTCTAGTAAAGAGATGCCATTAAAGTATTAACCAGTGCTTCTACTGGCTTTATGGTTGTGATACTTGGCTAGCTAATCCGGAGTTTAAGGAGCTGAAAAAAACAGAGTGGCTCCAATCAAGAAAAATAGTTACACTAAGACATCTAAATGGGTCATAGTGAGACAACCTGAACCCAACAGCAGATACAATAAGAAGAAAACATGGCAATAGGACGATACGTTCTCAGGAAGGAAAAAAAGTTTACTTTTGAGACGCTATCCTTGTTCACATGAAGCAACTTTTCAATAACTATCTCAACTGAATCCTCCATGGAATCCTTCTGCATGAAAGGTGAAAAGGGTTCATCAGGATGAGAGAAATTGCTCCATTAGGATCGATTTTCATTCAAACTGTAAACATCATTGATAGAAGACCTGATTCTTCAACATTTCTAAGATCAGTGCCAGGGACAGCTCCCGGGTTGATGAACCACAATCATCCAGCACTTCAAGTACGACGGTCAAAATTTGATTGAAGTACTGCAATAGGCCATTTGATAGATTTCAAAATGATACCATCAGTAAGAAGGTAAGAAACACGTGAAGGAATAAGTTCAGATGAGAAACCATGCATCAGCAACCTACAGTAGCACAGACCAGTTCAAGGCTTTGCCATGCCATGGAAAACACTACTATATAAAAACTTAGAGCGTGAACGGGAAGATATAAAGCCATGATCAGATAGCAAATCAAATGGACAATGATAAAAAAGAATAGTTGAAAGGGAGACATAACAACAAATCTTCTGAAGAAGTAACTAAAGATCAGAAAAGGAATGATCCACGTGAACAAATGTGTTGGGAAATATAGAACCATTAATGGGAATACGTAGGTAGAGACTTGAAATAGCTCATACCTTGTTCCAAATAGAGTGATCATCAGATTTAGAAACTTCAACTAACTGCTGAAGTGCACTACGCTTGTTTGCCGCAAGGCTTTCATCATTCCCATTACAGATCAAGCCAAAATTACAGAGGGAACAATTAGAATGCAGCCAAAAATATCCAGAAGGTAAAGCAGTAATAATTAGGAATGAGTTTGGGCATTAAGCCACGGGGGGTGAAGAGCATATACTGGCAGATACCAGCATTAGAGGAATGAAAGATACTAATAACTTTTCCAAATTAAGAATGTGATGGATAAGTTGGGGAATGCTCGGCCCTGTTTCAATCGTAAAATTCAACTTCAGAGCAGGTAGTTTCGGATAACTTAGGGATACATCAGATGAATGCTCCTTTGCAACACCAGAGTCAGTAGATATGCGCTGATGATCAGATTCAATCAACCCATTGGTGTCAAAACGGGTCTAGAAGAAAACTCAACACTTGTGTGGTTATCTGTTGTCCAAGATCCATTATCACCGGAGGTGTTAATTGCATATTTTGCACCATCATAATCTGGCTTACGAATATCCAAGGTTTATCTCAGCGTCCATCACATGCTGATAAAATGCCACCAGAGAATCATCGGACTTTAATTGACTGATAGAACCAGTTGCGAAGGATGCATCTTGAGGAGAGCTCCACTTTCTGCCACCTTCACTGTCAACGGAACCAGAAGAGTACCTTCCAACCAACTGTATCTTCTTTGATGATCCAATATAACCCTCCTCTGATGATGATCCAACAACATCAGAAGGATCGTCATACGTTTGTCTTTCTTGCTTTGCAGAAAGTTCATCAAATCAACTTCAATGCGGGGAGTAAACTGCTTGAGGGCTCATCTCAAAGAATTCTGCTCTTCTACAGATAAGCTAATAATGTAATTCAACACTGCCACAGAGTCAAAATGGGTGTACACTGCGATTATGCATATAATTGCAACTTCTTTCAATTTTGTATTCTTATCATGCACAAGAGGGCTCAATTTTGCAAGCCATAGCTTAAGGATGCCATGGTTAGAAGAACCTTCAGAACATGATGAATGCTTGTTAAACGACCCAATAGCAAAGTCAATAACAGCCAATTTTGCCTTTGGAGAGCGCTGTTCATCCAAGGACCGCAGAAGAGCTGGTAAAAGAGAATCAGTACCATATGTTCTGCCGACAATCTCAAATGTGCTTGACCAAGGCTGCCTCACTAATTCATTTGGGTCAATCAATCGAGAAAATACATGAGGTAGAGTCCTCTCCATGTAACTCTCAAATGGCTTTCTGCAAGCAGGAATAAGATCCGAAAGAGTTGAAAGGGCAGCCTCTGCAACTTTATGATGTGGGTCATCCAAATGCTGGAAAAAGAGCTTCATGACCTTTTCAAAGCTCTGCATTATTTCTTGAATCCCTTTTGTACCTTGCTGTAGCAAAGAATGAATATAACTAAATGCAGCCACCCGGGCAGCATTCCAATCTGAATCGGAACTAAGCCCCTCACTTAAAGCATCACTAAGAGAAGCTGGAGTACCAGGATGACTAGGTGCATCTCCCAATGATAGCTGACTGCCATCAAAACTCTGCCTTTTGCCAGCAGACATTCGCCCAGGTACATTTTTTCTAAGGAGAGGACGCTGAAAATTTGGTATGTAACTATTCGGTGATTCCCTATAATTAGCATCTCTATATGGCATCTCCATGTGTTGTTTGTCCATACGACTATTTGGATATCGCCTAGACTCCCTAAAATCAGAATCTTCCTCCCTCAATGCCCTATCTTGTAACTTTTCAGAAGCTCTTTCAGTGGAGTAAGAAGGGAATCCTGACAAAAACTCACTTCCCATATTACTCTGATATGGTAATTTAAGCGACTCTGTAGAGGTTTGGATTTGTGTAAAGATATCAGACAATGCCAAACCACCATTTCGGTTGTTTCCTTTAGAAATGCCAGATACCGGATCAAGAAGAGAGTTTGCAAGGCTGTTTGAAGCTGGAACTGCAACGGGAAATGGAGGATCACGGGAGGATGGAGGGTCAACTCCTGCACTAGGGAAAGTAAAATAAATAGCTAGCAGATCATATGAGTTTTGAAATGTTAGCATGTGTTAATGCCTGAGAGATAGAATACGAAATCACAGTATAAGCTAGCTGAAGTAAATGGTTTCATATAGCACATTATAATAACAAGGGAGGGGAAAACTTAAAGAAAAAGGCAAAACACAAGTCAATACCTAAGTCCAAGCTGGAGGATCGGCTTTTCCCAGAGATGTCCAAACCTCTCAGCATACTTTCAATAGTAGAGACTTTTTGTTTGCTTGAATGTAGAACACTTTCCAGACTGCGCTCTGTGCCTTTACCCACAGATGTTGCATGGGAAAGCAGTAGACCAGAGGTCAGAGATGTCCCTGAAGGTAAACTAGCAATTCTATCCATTGCAACTATAGCTTAAGTCCCATAAACAGGCATCTGAGAGGTGAATGGTGCATTTGAACATCTTTCACGCACGGACGGAGAAATATGTCTTCTATGCATTCCTCCATCTTCATCATTTATCACCTAGCCAAACATTTTTCAGCTACTTTTTTAACAGAATATGAAGCATTGGTGTTCAAGCACTGAGGTATACCGTACCCTTCGAACGACAGGATCAAAAGATGAAAATAAACGTTGTGAGCGATCCGGCCAGGTTTTAACGAACATTCTATATCAAGTTCTCGCAGTAGATAGCACCTGTAAAGCTCGAGTTAAACAAGGCTAGTACAAACACTCATGCAGTACTAGGTCAAAGAGGGGAAACTGGTGCATGCAGCAACAAATATGATATTCAAATTCAGCAACATGTACTTATGTTATCCCATATAAATGATAGGAAAATGATAGATGTATAAACCAATAGAATATATACATTTGGAATGATAAACCAATAAAACATGTGTGGTCCCAATTAAAATGACACATGTATGTATTCTATTGGTTGTACATAATTATATATACAAAAATTATGTACACCTATCATTATTGTAAATGATACTACACATCAAACCATCCAGGGTCAGAAAAGGAAAAATAAGATATCAGGGGTACAAGTACAATAGCCATACCTCACTCATTGCATCTGTGACACAACATCTAATAAGGTCTTCATAAAGATCAGTTGAGCGTTGTATTTCAGGTGCATCGGCCCAATATTCAAGGATTAGAAGCGCATACCCACAGCACCTAGATTATGGAACATAAGCATTACACGATAATAATTTACAGCTAGTTGAAGAACTAAAGAGAACAATGGGATCATACCTTGCACGAAGTACAGCATTGCGGTCATTCTTCGCGCAGTCAACA
>JAOYMZ010000026.1:682440-710235 GCA_025802335.1 Pinguicula primuliflora | reverse complement strand
TAATAATTAGTAGCTTCTTCCAATGAATCAAATAGCATGCCCTCTTTGGGCGGCTCAATTTTATCCTTTAGCAACTCCTCGGGGGATGAACAAAGGGATTTGCCGAACAATTTCCTATGGTATTTGGCTCCGAATATAATGGAATTATATCCAACGAAATAGATTCCATCACAAGAAGAGAAGCTGCAATTCATATATCAAAACTGTGATAAACATATAATCCGACAAACATCATCAACATCACAAATAGATATTGTCTTTGGTGCATCAACATCAAGTTAGAAGAACATCATCAACATCATCAACATAATCAACATCAAGTTAGAAGAACCTTCAGAACTTGATGCATGCTTGTTAAACGACCCAATAGCAAATTCAATAACAGCCAATTTTGCCTTTGGAGAGCGCTGTTGGTCCAAGGACCGCAGAAGAGCTGGTAAGAGAGAATCAGTACCATATGTTTTGCCAACAATCTCCAATGTGCTTGAACAATCAATCAAGAAAATACGTGAGGTAGAATCCTCTCCATGTAACTCACAAATGGCTTTCTGCAGGCAGGAATAAGATCTGAAAGAGTTGAAAGGGGGGCAGTCTATGCAACTTTGTGATGTGGGTCATCCAAATGCTGGAAAAAGAGCTTCATGACTTTTTCAAAGCTCTGCATTATTTCTTGAATCCCTCTTGCACCTTGATGTAGTAAAGAATGAATATAACTAAATGCTGTCACCCGAGCATTCCAATCTGAACTGGAACTGAGCCCCACACTTAAAGCATCACTAAGAGAAGCTGGAGTATCAGAACGACTTGGTGCATCTCCCAATGATAGCTGACTGTCATCAAAACTCCGCCTTCTGCCAGCAGACATTCGACCTGGTACATTTTTCCTTAGAAGAGGACGCTGAAAATTCGGTATGTAGCTATTCTGTGAGTCCCTATAATTAGCATCTATATATGGCGTTTCCAAGCATTGCTTGTCCATATGGCTATTTGGATATCGTCTAGACTCCCTAAAATCAGTATCTTCCTGGCCTAATCCCCTATCTTGTAATTTTTCAGAAGCTCTTTTAGCGGAGTAAGAAGGAAGTCCTGACAAAAACTCACTTCCCAAATTACTCTGATATGGTAATTTAGGCGACTCTTTAGAGGACTGGATTTGTGTAATAATATCAGACAATGCCAAACCACCATTTCGGTTGTTGCCTTTAGAAATACCAGAGACTGGATCAAGAAGAGAGTTTGCAAGGCTGTTTGAAGCTGGAACTGCAAGAGGAAGTGGAGGATCACGGGAGGATGGAGGGTCAACTCCTGCACTAGGGAAAATAAAATTAATAGCTAGCAGATCATATGAGATTTGAAATGTCTAGCATGAGTTAATGTAAGCTATTCAAGATTCTAAAAGTAAGCCATTACTTTGGCAATGATTGAGGGATAGAATACGAAATCACAGTAGAAGCTGAAGCTGAAGTAAATGATTTCATATAGTACATTAACATAATGAAGGGAAAACTTAAAGAAGAAAGTAAAACACAAGTCAATACCTAAGTCCAAGCTAGAGGATCGGCTTTTCCCTGAGATGTCTAAACCTCTTAGCATACTTTCAATAGCAGAGACCTTTTGTTTGCTTGAATGTAGAACACTTTCCAAACTACGCTCTGTGCCTTTACCCACAGATGTCGCATGCGAAAGCAGCATCCCAGAGGTCAGAGATGTCACTGAAGGTACACTAGCAATTTTACCCATTGCAACTATAGCCGAAGTTCCATAACCAGGTATCTGAGAGGTGAATGGTGCATTTGAACTTCTTTCACGCACGGAAGGAGAAATATGTCTTCTATACATTCCTCCATCTTCATCATTTATCACCTAGCCAAACATTTTCAGCTACTTTTTTTTAACAGAATATGAAGCATTGGTGTTAAAGCACAGAAGTATACCATACCCTTTGCACGACAGGATCAAAAGACGAAAATAACCGTCGTGAGCGATCCGGCCAGTTTTTAGCAAACATTTGATAGCAACTTCTTGCAGTAGACCGCACCTGTAAAGCTCAGTTTAACAAGGCTAGTACAGACACTCATACGGTACTAGGTCAAAGAGGGAAAACTGGTGCATGCAGCAACAAACATGAGATTCAAATTCAGCAACATGTTATGTTATCCCATTTTAATGGTAATAGATACACAGCAAAATACCACAGTAACCATCCAGGGTCGGAAAAATAACTATAAGATATCAGGGGTACAATAGCCATACCTCACTCATTGCATCTGCGACACAGTATCTAATAAGGTCTTCATAATGTTCAGCCGAGCGTTGTATTTCAGGTGCATCGGCCCAATATTCAAGGATTAGAAGTGCATACTCACAACACCTAGGTTATGGAACATAAGCATTACTAGACCATAATTTACAGCTGGTTGAAGAACTAAAGAGAACAACGGGATCATACCTTGCACGAAATACAACATTGCGATCATTCTTCGCGCAGTCAACAATCCGAGGAAGTGCACGGGAAACTTTGCAATTGCGCATCATCTAAACATCAGAAAAAGTCATAAATAACAACATACTAAATGAAAATGAGAAATTCTATTTAAAAAACACCACAAACTTACCGTCTTTATGCAGTTATCCGCGGATTCTGCAATGACAAGCATTGTTATCACAACAAGCTTGAAAAGGGCCTATATAACAGGACAAATGTGTAAGGCAATAAAATAACTGAAAGCCGGTAGTAACTACTAAGGATATATGTTCTCACAGGAATAAACATCTCAGCACAGGCTTCAAAGTCCCCCAATAGATCTTTGGATAGGAAGTTCAACAAATGACAGGCCTGGTAAAGTGAGGGAAAAAATCAACACAGAGTACTAAGCTAATTTAAAACAACGATCTCCATGCATGTTTGGGTTTCAAGGGAATAACCCATGATCGGTAACCCAATAGGTTTTTGTACATACATTTGCACAACTTGAATGGTATATGAAAAAAAAACGTGTTAGGAAGTTTTCTGTAAAGATAAGGCCCATGCAGATTATTCTAATCTAATGCAACCTTGTAAACACTTCACCAATTTACACTAGTATGCATTTACTATCCCATAAACTTTGTAATCTCAAGGCGGAGCAAGTCACAAAATCAACTTTCAGCAAACCTGTTCACAATGGTAGATCGCCGATCAGAGAGTTGTATGCTCAAGGGATTAACTAGCTGCTTAAGAAGTCCTTTGAAACAGGGGTAATCAGCAGCACCTGGATGATGAAAGAAGAAACATTTCACCACATCTGTTCCCTAAAATGAGTTCAATAAGAGACAACGAACTACCACGGGATAAAGTTTGGTTAGATTGCAGGTTCAACCTAATTAACAAGCATTGTAATTATACAAGTATGTCATGCATGTAAGATTCGAAATTGGCATGATTTTTGTGGAGAGTTTGGAAACATTACAAAAATAATATGAGGACTCAACAAACCTCCAATGACAAGGCCTTCAACTCTTTGCATCGCTGCAATGCGAACCGACCAATCTTTATCAGGCACAAGTGTGGAAGCAATCTTCTCAAACTCTCTTATAAGCTCTTTCTCTGAGTATACTTTAACCGATTCAACAGGTTTTTCACTGATATCACCTTCTGCTGATCAGAATGAAGCAAGAAAACAATACAATATAAAAGGTTGATGTCAAACTGAGCTCGGCTGCTTCACCATATATTCGTACCATGCATTAACCCCCTAACTACATGGATCGGCATCTATCTCTAGGATAATCTCTAAACATTTTATAGAATATCTATGCGGGAATGTCAAGTGCTAATTAATAAAATATAATAATATCATCTAGCATATGCATATGTACTAACCTCCAAATAGAGAAACCTCTCGTCCTGATCCCTTTGCCTTGGGGGTACTTCTCTTCTGATGCATGACAGCAGGTTTGGTCTCATTGGACAAGTAACTATCACTACAGCATCTGAAGAGAGAAGCTTGGGCTCAATTCTTTCCAATCTGGCATTAATATCTTTAAGCTGCAGGTATTTTACAAAATACAAATATTTGAGCATAGACACGCACGATCATCCGGTGCTCCCATGCCCAAGGACATAAGAACATAAAAAATGAACTCACATAATAAAAATCACCCGGCCCAATACCTTAATTAGTTCTAAGTTTAAAAAAACACAACAAAATAAATGATGTGATTATTACCAGTGAGGTGGATATATGGTACCGGTTCAACTCTTCAAGGAACTGAGGACCTGCCTGAGAATACATCTCCTAAAGGAAATTAAAAATGATCAAAAAGTTGGACATATGCAGTTGTTGAGTAATATATCTGATTTACATTACAAATAAGGAAGAAATTCTTTAGCAACAGAATAAAAAACCTCGTCAGAATGATGAAGTTCGTGAAAACATTTCCAACAAAAAGGTTCGCTGTCATATTTTGGTGAAGCTGCTATGTGTCAGCAAATCGCCACACCACATGTTCAGATTTCACAATAAAATACTATTTTTTTGCTTAAGCTTTAGGAGTGATGAAATTCAGAAACTTCTATATCACAAGCTAAGCATGAAGTACATACATACACCAGCTTCTGAGGGATCGATTTATATACACTTAATTAGTACATACATAAATTCTGCATAAAAATAGCAGCTAAAGTACATTATTTATCATGGCATCAAACATTTGTATTACATTATTGACTAGATACCTTTCCAATATTTATCTATCTTTAACAATCATAATCCCTTAAATGGGCATAATATATGCATACAAGAAATCAAATTCTCAAACAAAAAATATGGCATAACTTGCAGTATGGCGATTAAAACATTTATTCTGTGAAAACTATTACGGTAAGTCTTAAAAGGAAAAGCAACAAAGTTAATATTCAATCTACAAACTAATTCTAATCCCTAGGATTAACTTTCCACAGGATCCCATAGTTCTGAAATGACAACATCAAAAGTTTCTGATTTCTAGCCTGGTGTAGATATCCCGAGGTAGGGCTGTAAACGAACCGAACTCGAACGAACAGGGCATGTTCAAGCTCTGTTTGTTAACTTTAACGAACGAACAGAGCTTGTTTGTTAAGCTTAATGAACAAAACTTCGTGTTTGAGGTCTATTTGTTAAGGTTCACGAACTGTTCACGAACAATTTGCGAACAAGCTCACGAACGGGATAGTTTGCGTTCGTCCATGTTCGACTTGTTTATGTGTTCGTTTACATGCTCGAGATCATTCGTTCTGCATTAATGAGTAATGAAAAATAATGACTGATTGATACTTTCACCATCATTTAACAGTTTTTTTATCATTTAACAACTGATTCAAACAAAAACATTCATATTGATAGGTAAATAAATGTGCATGTACGAATATATTGCAATTACTTTGCGTACTTGCAAGGTATCATACCAGTCGGCTGCCAGTAGACTAATCTTTCGTCCCGGGTGAGCACACTAAGTGGTAAAGGTATATTGCAATTACTTTAAACTAAAAATCAATGTAACCGCTCTGGGTTGTTTGATATGGTATCAAGCATAATCAAAATCAATTTAAAATTTTATATCTCATCATATACAAAAAATATAACTATCATACCAAAAATAAAATGGTCATACAAAAGACGTTTAACGTACCAAGATCGAACGAACAAATCCATATTCGATCTCTGTTAGTTAAGGTTAACGAACGAACCGAGCTTGTTTGTTAAGGTTAACGAACGAACCAAGCTTGTTTGTTAAGCTTAACGAACACAGTTTCGTGTTTGAGCTCTGTTCGTTAAGGTTTGCAAACCGAATAAACGAGCTTTAAACGAGTCGAATTCGAGCTTGTTCACGAACGGCTCTATCTGTTTACAGCCCTATCCCGAGGCAATGGTAATGGTCTTGTTAATGAACTAAGAGGAAGCTTGAATTGCTAGCAGAAATATATGTGCATCTGTTATGTGGGCCTTATTCATAATACTATTCTATCATTGTTTCTCCAAAGGAGCATGAGCTATTGTTAGTGACAGTGTTGCAAACTGAAAAGCAACTACTCGTGGATTTTTCTAACCTCAATACATGATGTCACCACTTCCCTCACAGACTGGTTTGGATCGTTCAACATCTGTAATATCTGCAGCACACAATGCATGAAGCCATCAGCTATTAATCATGAATAACCAACGAATACTATAAAATCCTAAATTTATGAAAACCACTGACTAATACAACAAGAAAATTCAACATACGGGAGGGAGAATGACGCGTTGAAGGGGAAGTTCTGTAGATGCAAACAGACCAATAGCTGATGTGACTGTACGAGCAAATTCTTCCCGAACTCTCCAACTCTTGTGACTCCAGGCATATGATCCAGCCCTTTCAACAATAATTGAAGGAGAAGATACCTGTGAAAAAGCAATCACTCTTAAGTTCTGAGATATGTCAAACACCAGTTATTGGAGACGACGGTGAATTCACTGGCATATTTAAGTGAAAGAAGCTGAACACATTAACAGCCGAAGAGACAATCTTTTTAAAAATGTCAGCAGCTCATTTCAACCGATACATGACAAGAAAATGCCAGTAACTCATGATCCTCCGAAAATATAAAAATGTAATCTTCATCAATTCCTCAAAATAAGATCCCGGTTAAAATCAAAAGGCATATGCAATAAGTCAAAATATCATTCAAATTAAAACCCTCAGGTAATATAAGTAGCCTGATTGCAAACACATCGCCATATAGTTTCTATTCAAGTTAAATAGTCCAAATGCAAAGTATGAATTTAGCATTCACATCACAAAAGTATTATTGATAATTCAAGTTACCTCCATAAGTGTAAGCAAAAGCCTGCGCCCAGCGTCCCTCACAGGTTGCTTCGCATCGCCCAATCTCTCAGCCACCACCGGTACCAGCGCATTGAAATGAAGCTTCAAATGCTCCCCGGAGAGCACAGCAGCCGAGGTAAGCGCCTGCAGCGCGCCCTGCGACACTCTGAAATTGTTATCCTTCAGGAGATCCAAGCACACATCAACCAGTGACGTCACCTCCGCATTGGAAAGATGCCTTCTGGATGCTTCGAGCAGTTGGTGAAGGCGCTCGACACCAGCCATCCGCTCCTTGGTGTCCTTAGCACGCGCCAACTCCAATGCCTCCTCCATGACGACAGCGGCGGCGATTCTTGAACTTTCCTGCACGCGATTCTGGGGGCAACGAGGAGGCGGATCTGCGGCGAGCACGCGCGTAGTGTGGCTAGGAGATCGAATTGGAGTACAAAATGCAGTTCGCAGTCGCAGTTAAAGGGCGCAATTGAAAAATGATTTACCGCTGACAATTCTTGTGCATTATTTATACGGTCTTCCATCGCTAGTGCGTATAATAATCCCATCATAAGAAATTCTTTCCTTGACTTGGACGATGTTGTAACAAGAGACATTCATAAAAATTGTCTTGACTTGGACTAAAATGAAGTGAGTCCGGGCGACTTTGGCCTGTGTATCCTGTTCAGTGCGCCGAGCCGACTATTGAGTAGGATGTCTATCGAGCTGGTCGGTACCGGTTCGTCCTAGGATCGGTATCGGTACTGGTACCGGCTTATGACCAGTACTGGGTCTTAACCAGTATCGACCTTGATTTATCAGATCCGGAACTGATTATGTACCGTTACCGACTCTGGGTACCGGTACTAAAAATGGTACCAAAACCGATTTTACAGTACCGATTTCCAATGTGGCCGACTACCCGTGATGAAGGAAGGTGCCTGCACACTAGATACAATCAAATCTCGCAACCAATGTATGAGGGCATTACATAATCATCGAAATATGTCAAAATGATCATAACAGAATCGTCAAAATGCATCGTTCAACTACTCAACAAAGTTACCTACAAAGGGAACAATAACAGCAATATTTTTGTGCAACAACACCAACATTCAACAATATGAAACCTAATGCAGCAGAGTTCAAAATACATAGATACTTGAAACAAAAAGTCCCGAAAAATTAAAGTTCACAACCAAACATCCATAAAGTTCAAAACATCCAAAGTATGCATAACCAAACATCAAAAGCTTGTAATAGAAACCGACAAATCGTCATAGTTCGTCATTTCTTCAGCTAAGTGCATTGAGAAACTTGAATGGTTCATTTTGAAATTTTACAAAAAAAAAAACATAAAACATTAATATAGTTAAACAATTTATATTATCTATATATTTTCACTATATATTATTATTACCTGAAACTATAGAGTAACTGTTAGGATCTTCTGTCCTAGTGGTATCATCCTCATCACTGTCCTCATCTGTAGTTACATCGTCGTTAGCTCCAAGAGCGGCAACTACATCAGCCTTCATCCAACTCTGAGCACAAATAAGAGCTTCAGCTATTTCCGGTGCTAAGGAACTCCTAAAAGTACTTAACACGCGTCCTCCTGTGCTGAATGCAGACTCGGAAGGAATAGTGGTGATCGGAATTGCAAGCACGTCATGAGCAATCAAACTAAGAGTAGGAAACATGAATTTGTTTAACCTCTACCAATGTAGAATATCAAAGCCTTCATTCATGGGCATGAGGAGCTCACTCAAGTATCTATCTAACTCATTTATATTGTCATGCACCATCTTATTCTTCTGTTTGATATGCTTTTGATATTTTTTACTTGGTCTAGAACTTGTGCGGGACTTCTTGTGAATAGTTGTTGAATGTGAAGCTGAAGAAGAAGAGACAACAGGTAATCTCTCGCCCATAGGATCTCTCACTTGACCATACAATGTGCGGTACTCATCAAAAATGTTCGTAACTGATCGCCTCACTATGTCAAAAGCATCATCGGCCTTCTTTTTTCCATTGTATTATCAAACCAGAATCGAAACCACTCAAGCTTGTACTTGGGATTAAGGACAGTAGCCATGAACAAAAACTCACCCCACTATTTGTTGAACTTTAATTCCATCTTTGTAGCCATACTTGCATACTCCAAATTATCACTCTCTGCACCTTCATCCAACTCATCCTCTAGTCTTATCAACTCTTGAAATAACAAATGAGTAGTAGGAGTATCGAAAGTAGAAAAGACATGAGTAATGTCATATGACAAGTTGAAAAATGGAACAAAATTCTTAACCTAAAAAACATACAATTAATCATAAGAAAAGTAGCTATGATTTAATAATTAACGAATATTTCCATTAGTAGCATCATACCTGTATTAAATCATCCTCTGTCGGGGGCCTAACTTATCTCTAGCAGCATCACATAAATAATCATAGAAGACATGATCTTCCATTATTTCTTCAAAGACAATCCGATACTTAACTGCGGAGTTAAGCATAACATAAGTTGAGTTCCATCTAGTTGGAACATCTAGCTGAAGAAATTCAATGCTCTCAAACTTTCTTTGATGTACGTGATGCCTAAAATTTGCAAATCGAGCAGGGAAAGACTTGCAAAATTTGACCGCATTTCTAACACAAGAGACAGAAGTGCAGTGCTCGGTTAGGCCATCTTGAATAATGAAGTTCAATATATGTGCACAACACCTCACATGCATGTTCTCATGCCTCCTGATAATTTGACCACGATCATCACTAAACAAGGTGAGTTGCCTTCTCTTAAGTGCTTCAAGAGCAACGTCAGTGTTTGTCACATTGTCCACAGTAATGGCCAAGAGCTTGGTAGTGTCCCAATCGGCCATGATGTCTAACTCTCTGCATATAGTCACTCCTTTATGATCAGTTATCTTGCGAAAACTCAAAATTCTTCTTTCCAATGACCACTTGCTATTAATCCAGTGTGCTGTGATAACCATGCAGGTAAGATTCTATTTTAAAGTCCATGCGTACGTTGTGAAGCACATTCGAGGACTAATCTCCAGAAGGTATTACTTCAACTTCATCTTTTCTTCAATAAATAGTGCCATGCAATCCTTCATGGTTGTCTGCCTCGACACCATCTTAAAATGTGATTCAATCTCTTTGATAAGTAAAACAAATTCAATCTTCTTTACATGCCTAAACGGGAGCTCGCCTAATATAATATGCTGAGCAATCTTCCTTCTCAACACTTTTTCATCAAACCTGAAAAACAAACAATTATCACACAATTAATACACAACAACAAATGCTATACTAAAATGAAATAATAGTAATCTACCAAGAATGTTATATTAAATAGGAATTATTGTAACCTAACCTTGTCAACCTCAATTCCTCAACCTCATCATTCCGGGATGAACTCGCATCAAATGAAAGCATGGTTTGTTGAGGATCATTGTTCCTATTGTTCATTGCGTCCATAGTCTTTCTCTTATAACACCTGCTGTAATGTTTGACCATTGTGGACGTCTCATACTTATTGATTTCACAATTCACTTCCTTCTTACAAAATGTGAACATAGCCTTGGCCTTAAGTGGATCCTTTGGTGGAAGTACCTCCACATAGTACTCCCAAACAAAACTTTTTTTTCTTTGAGTTCTCAACCCATTCCTTAGTGTCTATCCTTGTATTTTCCTCTTTCACAATGGGATGAGCAGATTGTGGATCTATCATTCTTCAAGTTCTATAAAAAGTGAAGTAAATAACAAACAGATTAATGGATACCATAATAAACAAATTGCAGTAAACATAAGTTTTATTCAACTTAAGTTTTATTAAACATAAGTTCGATTTGAGTTCCGACAATGAAAATCAAAGATCTTAAAAGATTGAATTCTCTATCTGAGCCCAAATCAAGACTTCGTCAGAAATGGTGCTAGGGCTTCCGCGAAATTTGCCTTTAGGCACGCAGGAGAAGGGGACTTCCGAAAAATTCACCTTCAATGGTGGAAATGGTGGTAGGTAATGGCGCAAAATTCTTTCCGCCATAGTCGCGCAGGAGGATTTTTTGTGGCAAGAAATTTTCTCTCTAATTGAGAGATGAGATTGGAGGCATTGGATTGAAAATCTGAGGGTCCTTATAAAAGCTGCCTCAAAATTCGGGTGCCTCAAAACGTAAATCACATGAACAAGTTGGGCTTGGAAGCTTTGTATGTGGTCTTTACCTTGGCTAAAATAGTCTGTTGCTTCAGCCATAGTGTTTTTATTAACCCATTATTGGGTATCAGGTAATACCCGTATTCAGTATCGGGTACCCGATATTCGACGGGTTCGGGTATTAGGTACCTGAATCCGGGTACGGGTAGTTTTTTGTATTACTCGAGAAATTGGGTCTGGGTTAGGGTAATTCACTACCCGGACCCGAAATCCGTTTGTGCACCCTAGCTACAAAGGTTGGTAGTCTGATGGAGGAATGAGCCAATGAATCAAGTGATGTTTATGATCCTGAGGAGGTACCCGAACCTGATCCCTTGGTAGTCGTCGCTGCTCAGCGGGTGTGGGAAGAAGAACTGGAAGAATCCTGGAGAGAAATGAACTTCATTCTGCAAGGGTCGTCACCTTCATACCCTCCAACACCTCTACCTCAATCTGCATTGCCTCGAGATAGCCTCGGGTATGGGTCATCTCCATCCTCAGATGGAGATGCCACACCCAGGAGTGATGAAAGTGGTTACTGGTATATTTTATCCCCTCCCACTCAGATAGTGACACTGACTGCGGAATCATAGTTGTGACATTCTTTTACCCCATATCATTACATATTTTTAGTACGTAATGAAATCGTTATATATATGACGAACTTTTGACATGATATGTTGAGTATCAAATCTTCCATTTCTTAATAGATCAAATAAAGTTCATAATAGATCAAATAAAGTTCACAAAACATATCACCAAGTTTGTTGCAAACATTAATTAAGTTCATGATAGACCCTCCACCAATAGGAACCCATGCATAGTCCGTACATGACCTCGTATACGAAAAGCGAGTTCATCCAGACAGGTGTGATTACCCGATGATGAGAGTCGTTCGTGTGCATATTTGAGTAACTCTCTCCGGACAATTGATCAGAGATTCAAGTTGCACTTATTTCATTGTCTCTCATTGGTAGCCACGAGTATGGGTATGTGTGGATTTATCCCACGACATATTGAATGCGATTCGAGTCTAGGTTGAAGGATGTTGTGTTGTTCAACTTTGATATCTGAAAAGAGGTTTTTCTTAACGGTGATAAAGTAAAAGTAAAAAATATTCCAACAATTGACTTGATTAGAAGGTATTAAGACGGTTGAATATTTTCTTTTTTTTTCTTTTAATGCCTTTTAATTAAAAATAATAAAAATAATTCACAAATAAAATAAGAAACTATTTTTTTAAAATAGATTTTTCGTGAAAGTAATCAATTCAATTTATCCATATTTTATGCATGTTTACCATTACACTTTGTTTTACAATGCTCAGTCTCACAGCATTGCTTGGCTTCAACTGCCAATATTCCTCCCCATCGATCCGGTATCCCTCATCTCACAGCATTAGAATATTCAATACCCAGCGAATTACCGGAAAATATGGCCAGTGTTATGGCAATTCACTGCCTGGTCTATATGGAGAATGAGAAATTCTGCAATATTTCTGCAGGAGAGACCGATCTTTCAGAAAGCGCTGGAAGAAATTCAGCTTAGATTATGGCTTACACTAAGAATTCATGGTCAATTGGGCCTTGTCTTTGGGCTAGGAGAGTGGATAAGGGAGCCTTTGCATTGTATAAATATGAGTTGAGAAAGGTGACCTAAATACAAATGTAAATATATAAATATTACATCAACAAAATCATTTTAGCTATCAAAAAAATATTACACTTTGTTGAGTGGTCAGTGGTCTATGTACTTACCCTCATTCACTGTAATAATTAAATACGTCCTCTTAACATCTTATCCTCCTCACCATGTGAATTCTGAATATTGTGAATATTGGTCCCTTATCTCAATTATTTTCACACGTCCCAAAAAAAGTTATTGCAAACATAAACCCCGATAAGAGTTCGTCTGTCGTCCCCAACTTCTGTAGATCATAATTTCCTCTCATTAGTTTTCTATATTTTTTTACTTCAAAAAAATATCAATAAGCATAACCCAAGTTATAAGCTGTACATTTTATTTTTTGATCATGAAATGAGAAACGGCACAACACCATTTTCCCATCCTATCTCCTAGTTTCTCATACACTCGTTTTGCAACAACAAGATACTCAATAATGAATGAACCACGGTGAGATGATAAACAACTCAAAGGCAAAAAAAACATACAAAACAATGGAAGAAGTTCGAAAATTACTCGAAAACCAGATGGGAAGAAATACCCAAAAGGTGGTCATATTTTTGCATCCAATGCCATAATTGTGCTGAGATTCATTGGGAACATGTACTTTTCAGATCCCGTGAAAAGAGTCTCCACAATAAATCTGTTGGCCCTCTCGGTTGGGTGGAATGGGTCCCAAAAGGCGTACTGATCTCGATCTGCACACAAGTTGGAGGTGGAACTGCATAAACCAAAACCGTTGTATGGACCTTGGCCGCAACACGCAATCTTGGAGGTAATAAAACCTGTTTAAAGAATGAGACTCAGTACGTGCTTGCTTTCAGGGGGGAAAGATAGAGCCCTTCACGGATGGCAATTTTGCCGGGCGGGTCGGATCCGACCCGTGGGAGGGTCTGGGGCAGAGGTTGGAGACCCGTCCCGGAACCGTCCCGCACATTTATATATTTTTTAATTTTATTATTTTATTTATAATTATAGTTTAATTGTTTTAAATTTATAAATATTGAAAAAATTTAAAAATAAAGATTAAAGAGAGAAAAATATAGTTAAAAATAAGTAGAGTGATTTTTTTTCAAAATTTTGATATTTTTTTCCATGTTTAATTTATTTTTCAACTTTAACATATTTTTTTAATTTATTTTTTTTAAATGATTTTGGAGGGACGGGGCGACCCAGACCCACCCCATCCTCGGAGTTGGGCGGATCCGGATCAAAATTTGAAGCAGGCGGGGCGGGTCTGAGTCTGTCTTGACCCGCCCCGCTCCGCACCATTGCCATCCCTAGAGTCCTTGTGGAAGACGTGCAGACTATGATTTTAAAGTTAGGAGTTGCACGAAATTTTCAGGTCCAGAATTTTACAATTAATCCAGAATTTTAAAAAAAGGGTTGCAACTGCAATGAATAAGGATGATGAAGTGTGGTGGCTGACCAAAAGCTTGTGGATGGGTGATGAAATCCTTCTGCTGTTGGTTGGCGTTGGCTGTAATGAAAACGTCTGAGCCTAGATCTTGATTGAGTCCTGTGAGCATCTCGAGGAGAAGTGGGTTGAAGATGGTGCCCGCGCGTTGAGGTTCCTCTGCGCATTCCCCGTTAGTGCTCTGAGTCGCCAGCTGCGCCGGCACGCAGCCGATAGGGCCGGTTCCCGTAACCAGAACTCTACGTGCCCCAAGATCATATAAAGTCTGCAGAATTGATTGATTAATGAAAATAGAGAACCGAAGATGGAAGAAAAAAATAGTATACTAATGACTTGATTAATCAAATTCCATTATTCACAATGTGACTAAGAAATCAATAGATGAACAAGAGACGCTTATTAGTAAAAATAACAACATGGATTGTTAAAAGAAATTCAATGAAGAAGTAATAATCTTTTCCTAGTTACATCTGGGTTAATTTTCCCACTTTCCCTCCGAACTACATATCATTATCATGTACGGAAACGAATCATTGCTTGTCTTAATTTTAGTCAACATGAGATAACCTGTGACATGTGGACAAAATGATGAATATGAATGTTATGCAATTCACGATGAGACCTACGTACAAACAAACAATCATAAGCGGTTATGACCATGGCATGGTTCACGAAAAGGGAAGGAACAAAACGACCATAAAGATGAACATTTACCAAAAGAATCTTCCTGTATTCGTTGATGAGCAACTGGGAAAAATCCTGGAGGTTATACTGAAACCTTCTTATACTAAGGGGAGTGAAGAAGTAATTGTTGACAAAATCGTTACCGCCCAGAGTGATGAGCACAAGAGCACCATTAACAAGGTTTTGAGTCCCTTCTTCTCCAATCAGGGCACTCAGCCGACTCTGGTACTGCCTGAAGAAATCTATTTGCTGGCCAATTCTTATTATGTTTGCCTGCCATATAAATTAGCCGATCAAAAAACAAAAAGGATTGTAAGCTTAAAATAGCTTTCCACCATGCATGACATGACCCCATTCTCTTGTTTGAATGCGAGCTAAGACTTACACGAGACACGATTAGACTCAGGATTTCCAAATGCAGAACAAAACAGAAGCTGGTCATGATGAATTAGTGCAATGCAAGTTTAACCATTGGTGTCTCAAAATTTTTCTGCATATAACATGGAAGACCGGAGTATACGGTGGGCAACTCACTGTATAGTATGCAGTGCCCTCGTTGGCACTACAGAATTGGCCGGTCACCAGCTCCACGTAAAAGTGTTGAACACCGACCCACCTATCAGTCACACATGGGCACTCGATAGTGTGCAGTAATTACAAACTCATATAACATCATAATTTTTCTCGTAGACCTCCTATACCGGGAATTTGCTAACACATAATGTGCATGACACATGTCAGTTAAGGGATAAATAGAGCGTACTTACAAACTGAATTCCAGTATCATTAAGTATTCCAATCCCCGCAGAGGCAAAGTTCGCACCAACCAGCAGCTTCTCTCCTGTTAACTCAGGGCTCAAGTATGCAATTGTTGGTTCTGCACCAAGTGCTTGACCTGCACATGACAAAGCAATTTAATATAGGTGATCAATGACGAAAAGACAGATTTACTTAGTAAAAGTATCCATCCAGTCGTACTAATGAGATCGGGGATATTGTAACCGTTGGAGAATCGTCCTGTAGGGCGATGCGTAGGGTAGTCAATGCCGTACGGTGCACGGTCTGCTCTTGCACTGGTGATCAAGTAGTTGTTGTTGCCATTGTCCACCAGAGAGTCACCAAAAACAAAGAAAGCTCGAGCGGCATCAGCCGTTGGAACCAGCAACAACGCGATTGCAGTCATAGCTGCAAAAATAGCCAACATTGTAGTGCAAAAAGATATTGTGTCGAAAGAAAGGTGAACAAGCTATTGTGTTAAATAGATGTCGGCCGGGAGAGTTGCTTTAGAGAATGTGGATGTCGAGAAGGTTTTATAACGTTTTTTTTCTCAGTGATACTGTGTGTGTGGGGTGTGTTGGTGGGGGTAATGGTTTGTTGAAACCATAATAAATGAGCGGAAACAGCTTCAAGGTAGGAAGTGAAAAACTGGGACCACGCCCAACCAAGAAAAATTGCAAGCACATGAAAGTATGTGATGTTCATGATTGATTTTAAAGCACATACATAAAAATTATTTATATATGCTCCGAACGAACATTACATTAGTTTTAGAAAAGGAACATAACGCATGCAGATATAATTTTGAACTTCCAAATCTGGGCTCCTACTTATACCCAATGATATAACTTAAAATAAGGGAAAATTTTATACCACAAGAAAAAATAGCAAAAAAAATCACAAGAAATGTGATGGATTAACATGTTAGTGGTTGGTCAAAAAGTGTGGGTCGCTAAGGTGTTGGCAAATCACATTTCTTGTGATTTTCTTGCCAAATTTTCTTGTGCAATGGAACTGCTCATAAGAAATATGCCCGCAGTTACACAATGCATGTGAAACTCCACCAAATTCTTGTATGCACCGACTTCAAATTTTTTCAACTGCCACGCCATTGATTCAAAATTTATTTTCAATCGACGTTAAGAAATGAGAATAAACTCGAGTATACAGATAAGGCAAAAGGAAAGAAATATGTTCAATGTCCAGACAGTGAGCTCCTATCTACGCCACCTTAAAGTTTTAGTTTGGTGCTGAGGCATCTATGCTACTAACCTTTCTCAAGTTTTGTTAGTGCATGAATGCATATGCTTTTGGCTTGGGTTCACCTCGTGCATTAACCTTAGGAAGGATCAATATAGATTTCAGTCATACGGCTAAGTTCCGCAAAGTTAGTAGATCATTTGTATGTCCTAAATGATGTTTCTGCAGTTGCAAAGACCACTAAAATGAGGTTAGATACAATTGGTAATACCAACCCGTACTACACGCTAATGAACCATACTATAACTGAGAAATAAGAAAAAGGTATCCCATACGTGCCTAGTCATTATTAACAATGACATAATCTAATCATTAGAAGAATGTTGCACAACCGAGTAAGTGATTTCATAACCTATGCGATCTATGCATTAGTGGGCTATCTGTCAGCCTGAGGATAGAATTTAAGCACGATTCTGGAAAATGCTTATGAACTTGGTAAGATAGGTATGGTACTTCAACCATCCCACATTTTTTGAAGGACTCACCACTTCAGATTATAGCATAAATTTGAAACGAGAGGTGATGTCCTGTTAAGTCAATTCAAATTACTTACTGATGTAATTAAACTGTAGCTGAAAATAGCAGAGTTAATACCAAATACAATCAAGATAAAACATAATCTAATGTTTTTAATTTGAGAGGAAGAGATGCTCCCAAGTCGCATAGTTTCCCGAGTTCTTGCCCCGTTATCCCCTTGATTGAAGCCATTTATAATTTTTTTCAGGTTCTTTCATAATATATTGCTCTTCTCTGCCAAATTAAATCTCCAATTAGAAATATTTATGGGCACAGCATATATCAGAATGTGAGAAGCAAGCGTTGTGGCCAATTAATATGTACTATACTTGGGTGGCATGTAGAAGCTACCGCATGGAATGCAACAGGTTAGGAAAAATAAAGCATTTGAGATAAGAAGGTGGTACCAAAGAATCAAACAAAATTCAGATCAGATGAAAGTTCCCCTCCCGGCTTCAATGCTCAAGCTGTTTCCTTTATTAATGGGTTAGTGGGTAGGTTGTTTGAACCGAATGTGGAGCAACACAAGACTCTTTTTTCATCCATATATACTAGGAAAATACAATTAAAATAGCAACTTAATATTGGAGAATAAGGGAATTTTGTTTATCAAATAACCCAGCCATAAATCATAATATTCATGTAACATAAACATAAACAAGGATTAGGAATGTTAACAAATATAACCAATAAAATACAGCTGACAATCTGTTTACTCTTTGAACCAAACATTCAGTCCATTGTTACAGAACAGAAGCCCACAAGCAACACCAAGAATATTGTGTACCTCTCTACAGTGAATATCTACCTTGTCGCCATTTAAGAAGAGTTGTGGCTCAAAATTTATCCATAGGCCATGGATATCACTGTGAAGAGAAAAAAGTGTCCTATGAGATTGCCTTCTCTCTCCCAATTGACAAAAAGCTATTTTCAAGCCACGAAATTTTCATTTACAGATTTTATACTTGAAATCATAGAGTGTCCTATGATTTTATACCTGAAATCATAGAGTAAGCACATTTATGTGGGGTTTAGCCGGGCCGGGCATTATCTTAGTCGTCTAATCCAACTTCATATTTTGAAGCCCAACACGGAGTAGGCTCATCGGCAACATACATACAATTTCCAGACTCCAGTACAAACAAGATAGACGCAAGTCGGTGACCAACTGATGAAGTGAAGGGGATGATTAGTGATTACTTATTAGACTAACCCCATCAAAATCCCAAGCCATTTGCTAATTCTTTTTCCACAGCCGAATTGTTATATTAGGGTTGTACACAAATAGAGTTGTTCGCAAACAGGTTCGAATTTGGCTGGTTTAAACCTCGTTCGTTCGGTTTGGTTCATGAACCGTAACAAACAGAGCCCAAACACGAAGCTATATTCGTTAAGCTTAACAAATAAGTTCGTCTCGTTCGTTAAACTCAACAAACAGGGCTCGAACATAGCCTGTTTATTCGAGTTCGGTTCGTTACAACCATACTTGTACTATTATTTTATTTTTGGTATAATAAATATATTTTTGTATATAGTGAGACATAAGTCAAACAGATTTATCTTCTCCAAGTTCAGTGAGAAAATTCCGTAATCTAAGGGTACATTTGGTTACGGGCTTAAAATTTTTAATTGATTTTGATTTTGATTGATACCATAACCGTATTAAACAACCTCGAATGACTACAGTTTAAAGTGATTGCAATATATTCGTAACTACACATTTATTTATCCATCGATTATGATTGTTTTTGTTTGAATATTCAGTTAAATGATGGTGAAAGTATTAAATTGTATTTACTTTTCATTACTTTCATTACTCATTAACAAAGTGGTCGAGCTCGAACATTTTCGAGAAATGTTCAACCTCATTAATGCAAACGAACCCATAAATGAGTCGACCACAAACAACACATTCACCATTTTGTTAGTAAAATTAACCAACAGAGCAGAGCTCGAACATGACGTTTCGGTTTGTTCAATAAAATATGTGACATTCCTAAGGATAACATAGAGAAATATCCATAAGGATAACATAGAGAAACATCCAGACAAGTGTAATTTCTCAGCGATAATTACCTGGCTAATCGCACGCAGCTCGGCCGCGACTAAATTTCCCTCCGCCATCCCTTCCTTCCAGCCGAATATCTTGAACTTGCTACCAATCAACATTGTCAATCCTCTTGAATTTACCAACCGATTACGCCTCATTCCTCCGTATCCATTTCCATCGTCCATGACAACGAACTTCACCGGAAGAAACGCGAAAACCACGGTAATCGAACACTTTTTTGGGCCAACTCGTCAAACTGAATATATCCACAGTCTACACGCAGGTCAAAGCCCAATGTTCCCGAATTCGTAAACATAGAGAATAATGCAAAGCCCGTTCAAGGAACTAAAAAATTGGACATCATAAGATAAAAAAATGGTGGGGTCGTTCCAACATTAATTTCGAAATAGGTAACAAAATTCATATTTTTAAACGATAAATCTGACATTTAAATTTTAGATATTTTCCAACAATGAGATTGTTGTAACTAAAATCCAGCCCATTTTGGAATTACACTAATAGAGCTCTGTTACACGTACACCCGTGCAATTGAAAATTTAAACCCAAAGTCTGCGAAATGATAAAAATATCCTATTCATTTGGCACAAAAACACTGTCGAGGCAAAGGATATTTTCATCATTTGATAGCCCTTAGGCTTGAGAGAGTGACGTTGAAGTTGGGCACACCGCACAGCCAACATCAACATACATTAATTTTCATTTCATGTGCTCGGGCCTCTCCTTCCTTGTACGTGAGCTTACCAGAACAAGATTTCTTTGCACCACATCACAAAAATTTATGTGGCGTGCGAAACTAACTTCCAATTCCGACTCAGCATGAGTCCTTTATGGCACCATATGGGCAGTAAAATGAAACAGGGGACGACATTAGAGGCACCCAGTAAAAGAGAAAAGAGAAAAGAGAAATGAGAAATGAGAAATGAGAAATGAGAAATGCAAACAATATACAAAATGAGATCCACCCATGTAATGAATGTAATGTAATGTAATGGCATGAAAAAATACACAAAAAAAGAACATTGGAGGATTTACTTGGGTAAGAGAACTAGTTTAAAATATCATGCTCTACCTGCCGGACACTCCTTGCCGTCCAGAGTTCGAGGGTGCAAGTCCTCCCGAGAAATTTAGCTTCATCTCTAAAAAAGAAAAAGAAAAAAAGAAAAAAAAAACAATAATCATGTTCTACCGGCCAATTCAACCACTGCTTCCTCCACAAGCCGTTCCACCAACTCCCTCTCTATTTCCATGCCCACAGAATCCATCTCCAACCACAACTTGTCGATCCATCCATTGCCAACTACTTCCTTTCTAACCACACTCTCCAACACAAGGCTGCTCTCGTCCCCACATTCATCCCAAACGCACCTAATCTCGCAGCCGAAAAATGCGTTGATCCAGGTCCACACCTCTTCAAACACTGTGGTGGAAGATGCATCACCTGCGGGTTGGATGCATGGGACGGCCCTATTATGGCCCGAGCCTAACGCATGATCTGCAATGTCGATCAATGCTGCGTTTACGCAGTCGAACACGAGCTTCTGCATTGAACGCTTCTGCCTTCGTTTCGCGTCATGTAACGTACCCTTCTCGTTTAAGTCTATGTATTTGTCTCTCAGTGACGGGTCTAATGGGATTTCAGGTGAGTGCCATCTGGCTAAGACCGAGCTCGGTTGCAACTCACCATGGAGACAAGATGCGGTTAATAATGTCTTCAGAAAGAACGACCATTCTTCTCGGTCTTCACCTCTTCCTTGGAGGGGGTATGAGACCTTTGCGGGGTGTAACGAGGTGGTCTCTAAGCAAGAATCATTCCACGACAACGTGCGGGCAATGGACCCTATTGGAGGCGATTTGTCTATCAAGTTGGAGCCAACAGAGTTCAGCGACAACTCAGATCCTGAAATGAGGTCGAACATGGTAAATAACTGTCCAAGTATAGGTGGAGTAAATATAACATGGCAGCTAAATTTGAGGAAACTGGTACCATGTCGTTCAGTCTTGAGATAACCGGGCAATAACTTTGAAGTAGGCTCATTATCTTCAAAGTGTGGATCCAAGACAGAAATCGGACTTGGCTGGTCATGGTTCTTACAAGGGTTTACAGACGCAATACACCCTGGCATGGATAATCTAGCCTGCAAAAGTCAAAACATCACCACTATACGGCTCATCTGTCTTTGAACTTAGAACGGCTTGAATGACTTGTTAGATAGGATTCGAAAAATTCCTAACACGCTAAAACACTTATAGATGTAATGAAATTACCTCAGAAGATATCACGACCGGCATTGAAATTAGTTCGGAGGAAGAAGGGGCACTTGATGACCCTGGATTACCAGATAATGCAGGATCAGTCTCTCGGTCAAAATGACTTCCAGTTCTATCACTTGAAACATCCACCAGAGTTTTGTCTTTACTGTTCTTTTTGTTCTTGGAGAAAAAATAACTCGAAACCATTCCCCTGAATGATGATTTAACACTTTTCGCCGTGGAGTCCTTATCAAGACCATGTTTGTCCTCGTCTGAAACAGGGCTGTGGGCATCCAGCTTTGTTGCAAATGGAGTGGATGATACAGGAACAGATTTCGACCGATCAAGTTTGTGTGGCGAATTGCATAGATGATGATCATCTGGTTTTGGTTCATTTAAAAAGAGTGACTTCAAAACCTTGGGTTCCTCACTAGAACTGCACTTTTCCGACACTTCAGTCTTCTTTGCCTCGGATAGAGCGAGCATTTCACCCAATGTGCTGGAGTTGTTCCGAACCGGCCTTTGATCTTGAAAACTTGCATTAGATGCCATCATTGCCCATCTTTCCGAGAGACGTTTCTTCGCTTCTCTGCAAACAGAGGATTCAGGAGAATAAGACGCCCTACCATATGAAGGAGACGAGTATGGGCTCCCAAGTCTGTTAACATAATCCCAGGAGTGCCTGGATAACGGTGACATGACTTCCGAATCCCTGGGATTACCACCTGGAAACCCACAGTCTGATTTATTGAATGAACTTTCATCAGCCACATAGCCATTGGAACATGCCGAAGAAAACATTGTATCAGCTCTGTGCTGCCTTCCAATCTTTTCACGCATTTGCTGTGTAATTGCCTTTGCAACTGCCATGGAGTCCAGATTCTCACTGTCCTCGACATTCCCGGCAAAGCCTTCACCCTGTATCATCGCAAACTGGGATTGTTGGGAGCTGATAGCAGCATCTTGATGAACATTACCTATATTTGGTTTCAGGACTACTATTCGAGTTGGCTGGGATGGATTTTTACTGTTCGGACAGTTTGCACGAGGAGATTTTCCACCTTCTTCAAAGCCATTGATCTGGGCAAAGACATTCGGTTTCGGTTGTTTACCGTCTTTATTCCCAGCTCCAGCAAGGTGGTTACCTTCTATAATAGTTGAAGGCTTAAGAACAGTGATGCGCTTAGTCTCTGGAAGAGGAGAATTCGACTGCAGATTGTAGAGTTGTTGAGAAAAGACTGAGTTTGGCTCTTGCAGACACCGAATAAACAACTCCTTATTGGAATTCAACACTTCCAGAGCATCCTGGAATTGCTTAGACTGCCGAAGCTTCTCATCCATAGACAGTCGCTTTGCTTCAATGAACTTCTGGCGAACAAACACCATCTTTTTTTGCTTAGCAGTCTCGCCACGCTTTCCCTTTTGCGTAGATTTCTGCGACTGCTGCCATATTTCATACAGATCCATGTAATCATTTGGCTCTACATAGTGAAAGAGACCATTCTGTTGCTCCCAGCTACTCGCAGGTATCTCTGAGTGACATCTGTTATGACCTAAGCGGCTCTTTTGCGTTGCTGAGCCAGGTTCTTGATCTGGAACGGTATCGAGCCCCATTAATTTTGCAATCAAACTAGGTGGACCGTGCCTAGAGTCAACTTCTTTAGACATCTCTTGTGCAATAAGCATCTTCATAGGTGTTCCATTAGATTTTGTTTTTGAAGTTGTGCTCTTGAACTCGGATACCATCTACAGGATTCATACAAGGATAGAAATCATTTGAAAATCAGAGAAATGATTAAGGCGTAAGCTTCAATATATCTATGTCGCATATAGTTTTGCAGTGTTACCACTTTATCTTCAACACACGGGCTCATCGTTGATAAATCTGATCTGCTCCCTGATACAGTGGAACCTGTCAACGGGTAGCTGTAGTACAAGTAAAACAAAGTCCATCAAAGTGGAACTATTCACATAGAAAAAGGAATTAACATGAATCCACATAATTGTCAATTGTTTAACCCATAAGCATTTCCAGGAACACATAACTGACAATGGAGAAATGTACACAACCAGGAAACGAACTCAAATTAACTGTAGTGATAACTCAAAACTCAAAATACTGCAAGCCCAAATCAGCCCCAGTGACATTCTTGAACTAAAACAGGAAAGAATTTTAACTTTATCCAAAACACGAAAAGCTTCATAGTACCAGCACGACGTGGTTTATCAGTAAGAAGGCCGGTTAGCAGACGGCCCAATATTCAAGTCAAAGAGGTTCACCATTTTTCCCAGGAAGTGTGCATATCTGAGTTCTATAATTTGAAATTCTGAGAGGTACGATTCATCTCAGTGCCTGTTGCTCGCCATCAACTATACAATGAAACAAGGAAGTAAGAATAAAGATGAGATCTTGCAGAAGGTAAGAATGATGAAACCCGTACCTAAGAAATTTAAAGAATATGAAGTAACCTCTTTAAATTTACAACCACCAGGACAAAGAAAAACCTCCAACTACCCGATAAAATCAAGGCGAATATAGAACCCATATCGAAAAATACACCCGATAACATAGAGCCCATATCAGGAGAAAATTATAGCAGCATAAGAAGCGTGAAGATGCAGGATAAATCTAACATACTTGCTGAATCAGAAGCGAAAGTGGACGAGGAAGCGAATAAAATTTTAAAAAGAAATAGTAAGGTGTCAAAGAGAGATAAGAATTGCCTCGTTTCTGGTGGAAACCAAAGAAAAAGTATAAGTAGAAAGGAAAAGGAGGAATCATTTCCGAAAGAATATGAAAGACAACACTCCTTTATGCGCGCTGTCCTGATATAGAGATTTTCAGTGTTATCCTATGAAAACTCACATCGATATGACCGAATTTCCGTAATCCTCGAACAATCTCATAAATTACTCAAAATCCTCCTTTAAATCATAACACCACACAACTCTGCATCTTTTTTTGTCGAATTTCTAACTGGACAAATCAAACCGAGAAGGAAAAAAACACACACGCATCATTCTCGGTTTCATTCTTCAATCAATCTCCACTGCAGTTCGCGTTCGAGCCCTAATTGGATACTCGAGTCTAGTCGAAGAATAAGCGCAATAAAGAGCAAAAAATCAAAACTTCAAAAAGTGAACAGTGACATGGAACTGGAAGCTAAAGCTGATTTGTTTAACCAAATAAAAAGGAAACTTTTTATCACAAATCACAACTCTTAAGCCTGCATAAGATAAAAAGTCAACACTTTATTCGACAACCATCAGAGAAAAAGCTGCATAATAGTAGACCAGAAAGAAAACCCATAAGCAAATATTAGATTCGTCTGATTTATCCACCTTTTTCCAAAGATCGGACAGAACGGTGAAAAAAATCACCGCAAACAATCCAAAAACTTTTAACAAGCACTACACCACGAATAAGCTTTCAGTGCCAGCTTCCACAATGTGAACGGAAAGAACCGCCAGCGATATTTCCTTGCTCAAAACCAGAAAAACATTCACGGCGAAAGTAGCTCCACAGAAACAGCCAAACGAACAACAATTCCGATCCCTATCACATTCCGATCACAATATCGCCGGAATCACGGATAGTGAAAGAGATGGGTTTTTCTCTTGTTCACTGCCTTCGCCGGAATCGACTTAGTACTCTTCTCGCTTAAACAATCGGAATCGGTTACGTTTATATTGTAATGTTGGCATACAAATTCAGAGAACACAAATTCAATGATAGGGGGAAAAAAATATTAATTGATAAAAAAAATCATACGAGAAAATATATTAATTTTTTTAATTTGAATTTTTTTATAATAAAAATTAGTATCTAAATGTACAGCCAAGGTTCGAGAAAGTGCTGTGAACACAATGTACGCTGGGTGGTCTAGGGGCCTCCTAGGCGGTCTGGACGGTCAAAACGGTTGCCTAGCCGGCGTACAGCCGCCAACAAATTCATTTTATTTTATTTGCATACATTAATAAAATAAATAGATTTGAATGATTAAAAATAAAAAATATCAGTATATGTGAATGCATATACAAATAATTAACCAAATACTATTAAAGAAAGTCATACGATATAAAAAACACGCAAATCTGAAATTGTTTACCCCTTGTTCATGTACTATAAGCTTATCATCGATGATACAAATTTAACGTTGATATAATTAGAGTGGATTTTTTTTTGCGAATCTGGTGTTGGTCACCGTGGGGACAAGTTGGGTATGAATCATTTTTCTATCATTAATAAAAAAATAATTGTCCAAAATAGATCACGATGCATCAAGATACAATATTATAAGTTTATAAAAAAATCAACACAATTTATTTCAGATAAAATCACGCTAGTATAAGTGTTCAAGACGACGGTCTCCTAGGCACCCTAAATGGCCCTGTGTGGCAGTCAAGGCGGTCAGTGTGGTCCCTCAGGACCCCAGGATAAATTCGGGATGGCCTGACATTTTTGGCCTCCTAGGCGATGTCTAGGCGGTTGAAATGGCCGAACTCTCGAACAATGTGTACAACTACTGATACTTCCAAAGAAATTATTTAGAAAATATATTAAGCAATGAACTTAGAGATAGAGAGAAATATTTAGTCCCCCGTGCTTCTAATATTGTATATGTTTGCTCGGGTTGAGCCATCTTTGATTCTCTAAACGATCAGAAGTCGCCCAACGTTCAAATAGTTTAGGCACTCGAAACCAGTGTTCGAGAAAGCGCTAGGCAGACTCTCGGCGGTCAGGGCCCGTTCAGTGCCTAAGCGGCCAATTCACCCACTTAAGCGGGCTTTTAAGCGGCCTAAGCGGTAATTCGGGCAAGGCGGAGGGCAACATACTAGCGCTTAGGCGGCACCTAAACGGCCTAGGCGACCTACTTCTCGAACAGAGCTCGTAACTAAGTGGATGTTTAGAGGGTATTTATATAAAGACAAGTGTGACCCCCAATTACTTAAACGAGTCTATGCTATCATCATTTTAACACACTTAATCAATAATCAACCTTGAACTACTTTTATCTTTCACAATTATTGAGAAGGACTAGTATTAGGCATACCTCGAGTAATTTGGATGGTTGCGTCTCAAACTCTGGATAAGAAATATTGGTTAATCTATTAATATACATGTTAGGAATAATGCATAGATCCAACCATATGGTTCACGGATATTTTAATTTCCGTGATAATATTTTTTATCTTGTACTTTTATATTGAAAGATACTCAACTCAATAGTTGAACTATTTGAATTCGGCTCCGTCGTTAGATCATTTTTCTTAATTACTTATTTTTGTCTATTTTTAATTATATCCTTTTTGGAGGATAACTTCTTATTTTGGCATATTTGTCATAGATTTGCTTTTATAGTTAGGGATGGGCATTCGAAATCCAAAATTCGGAATTCGATTAGAATCCCGATCCATTTCGTATTATAATCCAAAATTTCAGAATTCAAAATTTTGAAATTTAGAATACCCTGTATATCGAAATTCGAAATCCAAATGCTCACCCCTATGGATACCAATGACCGAACATGATGGATTATTATCACACGACTAAAAAATGATTTCATAATTATTATCCGGCAATCAATCAAAATCATGCCAAAAATGGCTGTACTTTAACTTCGGATTTACCGTATTAAGTTGTAGGCTATCATGATGGCACATGAGTTTGCTTAGAAGAAAGAGTGTCTGCAGGTGAAAATAAAGCAACAAATGTAGTAATCTTGAATAAGACAATGCCTCCCTTCATTAGCTTTGTAAACCTGCTGCTGTTGAAAGGAAAATGATACATCAATCATGTGAAAAGAATAGACATGACACAAAGGACCATTCGAATGAACAATTGCACGCAAATTTTTTTTCTTTACCATGTCAGAAAAGACATTTTTTAGAAATGTCCTACCGCGCAGCAGCCAATTGCGCAGCAAGGCTCCACGCAGTTAAGTTTAAAGTCGTGTACCAACGTGAATGTAGGAACTGGTTCTTGTACTTGTGGGCTCCTTGCATGCCATACTTGTGCATACGTTTGTTGTAGCTCGAATATTGTCATAATCGGAAAGCAATAATCCAACGGATTTTTACGATATATTCGGCATGTCTGCACATTTTCGAATGTTATATTATATAA
>JAOYMZ010000026.1:669840-682340 GCA_025802335.1 Pinguicula primuliflora | reverse complement strand
GACTTCAAACTATTGTGGTTACTCTGAAAGTGTATTTGAATCAAGCATGTTTTAGAACTACTTCCATGGGAGATGACCTTTGCTCACTAGCGAAGGTACTACTTGTGGCTATGTATACTTGCATATAGGTGCATTTTATTATTTAGCACATCAAAATGTGTTTCCGTAAGAAAAAATCAAATTAAATAAAAATTGTAATGAAAAAATAAAAAATTTAGACAAATTCTGGAAATTTCATGTCGAATATATTTACCAACTGGTCCTAAACTTTTTAATTTGCCCTCGTAATATATTATTTAAAATTTGAATTAAATTTATTGATATTAAAATACTTATTTAATAAGATTTTAGTTCAAAAAAATTTGATGAAATTTTTTCTTTTACTGACAGAGAACTTGAAAAAAAAACACACCTATATTTCCCACGACTAGTAAACCACAACTGTTCACATCCCCTCTGGTATGGGGTGGGCCCCACATGACATCATGAAGTCCCACACTAATACTATGTGAGAGAGACAATGAACTAGTGGTGGTTAATAGTTCGTGTGAAAAATCACTTTCGAAAAAAGTGGTTTTTTGGCAATATTAAGTGTAGCAAAACCTGTTAATAGTACTCATTAGAAATTTTTTGGTCGTTATGTACGAGTTAATATTTTTAGGTGTCAAATTCTAATATTGTCCATCAAATCAAATGGTCAGGATTTAAACATTCATTTAACTTAAGTTATCAATCCTATCGTCAGATCAACATTAGATCCGATACCTAAAAAAATATTGTCTACTCACCGAGAAGAGCATGGCTAGAGGGACTACATCGAACAGAAAGAATTAAACCGAATAGGGCATTTATAAGCACAAAAACATACTTTGTGCGTGTTGTAGGTGAATCACACACTTCAATTTCACGCTGATTCAGTTTAGGTTCGGTTTGTAGGTAGTACATCTGCATTTCTCCACGGAGAAAGTGCCCACCTGCGTAACTAGTCTAGTGTAGACCTATATAACATTCACCTCGCCCACCTGCGTAACTCGTTAAACTCATTCATTTCCTTCATTTGACAAACGTTCTAGATCTCTAATCACTCAAAATTTACGGAAATGGCAAACGAAGGAGTTCTGCTAGGAATGGGAAATCCGCTTCTCGACATTTCTGCCGTTGTGGATCACGAATTCCTGGAAAAGTTGGTCCTGACGTTGTTTATTTCTTTTTGCGAGCATTTGGATTTGTATGCACTTTACGAATAGATCTGATGGGCCTTCTTTTCCCGGAGTGGTTATAGTTTTGTAGATTTGTTGTGAAATTTTGCTTGTTAATTGATTCCAAGTCTAATTTTAGCAGTATTATATATATGTGAACTATCTTGAGCCAGATCTCAGGATTCACATTTGTCATTCTTTTTGTGAATATCTTAGTCGGATAATTGATATAACTAATCTTATTTCGTTACGATACAGGTATGATCTTAAATCAAACAATGCAATTCTCGCCGAGGAAAAACACTTACCTTTGTGAGTAATGTTCTGAAATCTATTTTTTTTATTTATTTATAGGATGTGTTCATGATCTAGACGGGGTGTTAATAGACTTGTTTGATGCTTATGGTTCCATGATTTGTGCTTTTTGGATAAGTGTTGTTATTCAGGGTATTGTACATATGAGGTACCAATTTCGCTGCAAAGCAAATAATGTGATACACCTAATAAAATTGTTTATCAATTTATATTAGATTTTTTTTGTCTTCGTTAACTCCCTAGTTAAGTCCTTTACTGTTGATGCCCATTAAAGTTTCTATCTTTTCAATTGAATCTATCATAAATAATGGACTTTTCTTGTATGAGATTTGATTAAGCATGTCTGCCAAGATCATTGATCTGCATGCCTAAAGTTTTTTAATGTGATCTATTTTCTTCTTTGCATTAATTAAAAGGTAAATTCAACAAATAATGTTGAAACAACTATCGCCCTTGCCTCTGCTTGAATATTTCTTGGGTGTTTGATTCCTACTCAGTTATCGGTTCCCGCAAAGGTATTGGCGAATATTGCCAAGTAATTATGAAATCTATAAATTAGTTAACACATCTTGTACAGTATATAATGTGATTTTTCCTCGTTAGCATGATGCATGATGTCATTTGGCGACATATTTATCCGTTATCAATATATTTTTCAGGTATGAAGAATTGGCATCCAAGAACAAAGTGGAATACATTGCTGGAGGTAGATATCTTCACCCGGGACTATATTGTTTTTCTTCTCCTGTTACTCTTCTTTCAAAAGTTACATCCAGGTATAGTATAGCAACTAATATGATATTTTCCTGCAGGGGCTACTCAAAACTCAATAAGAGTTGCTCAGGTACACTACATTGCCCTATTAATAAATCTTTGGCATTTCATCCGTTGATGATTAAGTGCTAAACTGTTTTTATTTGCTATCGGTAGTGGATGCTACAAATTCCCGGGGCAACCAGCTATATGGGTTCCATTGGTAAGGATAAATTTGGGGAAGAAATGAAGAAAAATGCAGCTCAGGCTGGTGTTAAGGTAAGGGTTCGCTTCAATTTCACTAGTTTTCCCTATTTTCATTTTATTTCTTCTTGTTTCTGAAGAAACTGTCGTCAGGTCGTGGCTGGCTTCTATATTATCGTAGCTTATTCTGCAGAATATTGTTATCCTATTATGTAGTTCATTACGGCATATACAGAATTCTTTATTTTTTTAATACGTTCCAGTTTCCACTTTCGTGTTTGTGTTTCATATTATTCTTAATGATTATGCTCTAAATGTTAATCATATTGTTGTATACCTTGTATATTTTTCACCAGGTACATTATTATGAAGATGAAAATCCAACTGGTACTTGTGGTGTCTGTGTTGTTGGTGGCGAACGGTTTGTTTCTTTTAGTGACGACACTTTCTGCTCCTTGCTTTCCTGGGATAACAGAATCATGAATTCATATGTTCCAGGTCACTTGTTGCCAATTTGTCCGCTGCAAATTGTTACAAAATTGATCATCTGAAACAACAGCAAAACTGGTCTTTGGGTATGCTCAGACGAACTTGAAATGTATGTCAATGCTACGTGGATTTGATGCTTACTCTATTAATGTTTCAACAGTGGAGAAGGCCAAGTACTACTACATTGCCGGATTTTTCCTCACTGTTTCCCCAGAGTCTATCATGCTTGTTGCTGAGCATGCAGCAGCGAATAACAAGGCATGAATTTAAAGGAAAAAACATATAATATCTACTTCGGTAATTTATTTATTTTTCCTAAAGATCCTATTTAAAAGCAGGTTTTCTCAACAAATCTTTCTGCTCCATTTATCTGTGAGTTCTTCAAGGATGTACAAGACAAGGTTCTTCCGTAAGGCTGATATCTTATTGCTTTTAACAACCGAATTCTTTACAAGTAGAGTTCTTAGTTGAGGGATTGCGTCTACATTTCAGGTACGCGGACTACGTTTTTGGAAATGAAACAGAAGCAAGAACTTTCTCCAAAGTTCATGGCTGGGAGGTACTGATTTTCTCATTGTCTGATTGATACTTTTACTCGTGTTTCTCCTCAGCCTCACATGATCCTTACACTTGTCCTTTTGCACTAGCAGACGGAAAATGTTGAAGACATAGCTTTGAAAATTTCAGAGTTGCCCATGGCACCTGGTAAGCAAAAGAGGATTACTGTGATTACACAGGGCGCAGATCCCGTGGTTGTTGCTGAGGACGGAAAGGTGAAGTTGTTGCCTGTCATTCCGTTGCCCAAAGAAAAACTTGTGGATACCAATGGTGCAGGTAATTGAGAATCTCCTATTTTTCATATCTACCTCTTAAAAGTACTTGGACGATTCGATGGGTTAACCATCAATTTTTCCTATACTTGTAGGTGATGCCTTCGTTGGTGGTTTCTTGTCCCAGTTGGTTCTCCAAAAGACCATTGAAGAGAGCGTGAGAGCCGGGTGCTACGCAGCCAACGTTATTATTCAGAGATCTGGCTGCACGTACCCGGAGAAGCCGGAGTTCAAATGAGTCATCACCGTTGAACATTCTCCAGTATTATTTATTAAATTTCCTGGCTCAGTCCCAAAACCTTACATGTCCATCATAGTTGTCGTGCTGGCGTCCATTGGAGCGCTTGAGCTTCTCATAAGTACTGTTTCCAACTGATATTGTATTCCCCAATATTTGCTTCATTAAGCAACTTACACAGATTATATGCTTTTTTTAACGTAGGGAACTCTACTGAGTTAGGTAAAATCAACGCCTTACCGCAATAGTCTGCAAATCACGATAAGGAGGTAAGCTATATTCGGCAAGGTATATGTGATAGGCTCATATGTTGCTGAGGTGATTTGAAGCCATTATTTTTTGGAAATGTGAAGCATGATTCTGTTGCTCTTTGGAAATGTGAGGCTTAATTATGTTGCTTTTTGGAGTTGAGGCATGACTCTGATTGAGTTGTTACTGCTGAGTTTGAAGTGCATGACATTGGATCTATCCTTTGCTAGCAGAGCTTGGAGATGAGGGGGTGCTGTCTGAGCATTGAATGAGCTTTCTCCCACCGCAGCTCCCTATTTTGCTAGGAAACTACCTGGTTCATTTGCCTCTTTCCTGCACAGAGCTGGGAGAGAAATTAATGAAGAATGAATTGAATTTCTCATTTCCTGTACCTGAAAGAAAGTGTTCCGGAAGTCTTTTCTTCCTTTGATGGCATGCATCAACATTGGAGATGCTATTTCCACCTGCACCGAGACCTGCAAAGAAATTATATGAGGGAGGCTTCTACACACTGCATCTGCGTCAGTAGTATTCCTGCATGAGCTGTTAGTCCTGCAACAGTATGTTGTTATTAGAGCTCCTGATGAGTCCCGAATGATGAGACCTGGGCCTTATAAACCTGTAGAGGTGAGTAGGATCCGCTTATGTTGGCTTTTAGCTCCATTGCATCACGGGGTGACCATTTTCATAGTTCCTGAGATCTGGCAATTGGTAGGTTGAACGAGGCAATAGATAGGATGGACAGGCGCAGTCTTTCAGAGGCACTAGAGGGAGTTTTTGGCGGGTTGAGAGATGCTATTTGCTTCAACAATTCTCCTGACTCAAATATAACCCTTTCAGTTAAGAAACTTTTTCCTTCATATCTAGCTTTGCAACAATGCTTCCAAAGGATCCATAGTATAACAACACGCAGAATGTGTAAAATCGTTTTAAAAGTCTTACTCCCATTGTTAGATCTCCAATTATGTAGTATGTCAAGCAGATGGTGAGATAAAAAGGTAATGCCTGTAACAAACTCGAAAAAAGACCAAACTTCTATTGCAATCTAATTTTCTGATAATAAATGACTAGAGCTTTCTTCCTTCTTGTTGTAGATGCAGCAAGAGCAGACAGATGGTAGATATACGCCTTTAGTTTGTAGCACTACATCTACTGCTAGGATGTCATGTTCAACCTTCCAGGTGTGAAAATTGATTTTCAAAGGAATTATACTGTCCCAACAGTTTCTGAATCTAGCTGATTTTGGGGCTTTATGCCTTATTACTTCCCAAGCTGAGCGAGCAGTGAAGGACCCAGTTAGTCTAGGTTCCCAAATGAGAACATCTTTTCACGAGTGTCTTGGGGTGTTGCAGATTTCTTCAACCAAATCAGGAAGATGAGGAAGAAGTTTCATCAGGATGTGTCTGTTCAAGTGTTGTTTGTGGATACTTGGCTCACTGTGAGATTTCGGAAATGAAACTGAGGAAACCTCACCCAGAATTAAGTCTCCTAACCACTTATCCCACCAAAGACTGATCTCACTTTCACCAATTCTCCATCTTATGCATCTTTTCATATGAGAGGTTAACCTCTTCCAAATGTGTGAGTCACCAGGATGCTTTACAGCTTTTGCAATTGGTATGCCTAAACAATATTTGCCTTTCATAAACTGTGACCAGAGAGATAGCCAAGTTCGTAGATTTATCCACAGTTTGCAATTGAAGGCAGTGACTTGATCTTTTAATCTCCTGATTCCTATGCCACCCTCCTCCAAAGGGAGACACAAATCCTGCCATTTTTTCCAGTGAAGTTTCTTTTTTCCTTCATGCCATCCCCATAGAAAATCAGCAAATAAAAGTTTTATTTTCCTGATTGAAGATGCTCCAGGGGCAAATGACATGAGCAGGTATATAGACATACTATTTAAAACATGTTTTATCAAAATTATGTGCCCTCCTACCAATAAGTTCATTGATTTCCAACCTTCTAGCCTTTTTTGGATCTTGGTTATTAGTGAGTTGAAAAAGGATTGTTTTTTCCTACCAGTATACAGAGGGATGCGTAAACACGACAAGGGAAGAGATCCTTGCCTCATTCCATAGATTGTTTTGATGTTGTTGATTATTGAGGCTGACTTTGAGGTAAGAAATTCAGATTTATGGATGCTGATTTTTTTGTCCTAAGGCTAATTCATAATCTCGAAGAATGTTCATGATTGAGTGTTGGGACTCGGTATTACTTCAAGTGATTAGCGTATGCAAGATGGGATAGAAGTTGGCAGCCATTAGGCACACTGAATGCAAGGTTTGGGTTTTGATGAATTGATTGATTCAGCTGTCTACTTAGGACTTCAGCAGAGATAATGAATAGAGACGATTATAGAGGGTCATTTTGACGAAGACCCCTTGAGGATTTAAAGAAACCATGGGATTGCCCCTGGAATAGGATTGAGAACCAAGGACTGGAAACACTTCTCCAAATCATGTCATTGAAGGTTTCTGAGAAGCCAAAGGCTCTAAGAACATTGATGAGGTAGATCCAAGAGACTCTGTTGAACGCTTTTGCCATGTCTAGTTTCATAATTACATTGAGACATCTCTATTTTTTATTAAGATAGTGTATCATTTCTTGGGCTAGAAGAGTGTTATCTGAAATAACTCTCCCTTTCACAAATCCACTTTGTTGGGGGGAGATTATTAGAGGAAGGATTTTTGCTAGCCTATTAGCCAGGATCTTTGAGATGATCTTAGCACAGAAATTACATAAGCTGATTGGCCTAAAATCCAAACAAGAGGAAGGACTGTTTATTTTGGGGACAAGCCAAATTTGGGTACTTGTTAAGGATGTTGGAATCTCATATCCAGTGAAGAAGGATAATACTGAGGCGAGGACATCTTTCCCTACTATATCCCAGAAGGATTTAAAGAACAGACTAGAGAAACCGTCTGGTCCAGGGGCACTGTCACTGTCCATGGCGTGAATAGTTTCTCTGACTTCATCCATTTTCGGCCACTGGGTTAGAGAAGAGTTCATCTCTTCAGTGACAATATTAGGGATGACTGATTAGATTTCAGGATTGTGTGAGGTCGGAGATGCAGTTAATTGGTCTTGAAAATGATCATGATTTATTTCATTTCCTAAGCTATCTTTGAAAGACACTGCATATGTTTTATGTCTTTTAATTTTGACTGTTTTGTGAAAGTAAGACGTGTTTTTATCACCTAATTTGAGCCATTTGATTCTTAACTTTTGTCTCCAAAAGGTTTTCTCGACTAGCAATGATGTTCTAAGTTTTCCTTGACTCTTTACCCATTTAATTCTTTCTGTTTCTAATTCAGAGGTATCATATGCTTGTTGTAAGAGAAGAAGTTCTTGTTCTGCATTTTTAATATTTTTGAAAACATCACCGTAAGTATTTTTGTTTCAGGATCTTATGGTGGATCTTAGGCGTTTTAATTTAATTCCTAGGATTTGAGATGAATGTTTTCCAGTAACAGGAGTGTCCCAACACTGTTGAACTGTACTCATGAATTCTGAATGAAGGATCCAAAAAGCTTGGAATTGAAACCTAGTTGGACCTCTTATATTTTGCGGAGTTATTTGGACCACGAGAGGGGCATGCTCTGACAAAGTTCTATGAAGGTGAGAGACTGAGTTTTGAGGGCCAAGGTTTAACCAGGAATCATAGATGAGCACCCTATCTAATCGTTTAGAGATTCTGTGCCTACCTTTGCGGTTGTTGAACCACGTGAAAGAGGACCCTGTGAAGGCCACTTCTGTAAGGTTACAATCTCGGATGACATCCAGGAAATTAGACCCCTCTTCCAGTTGATAAGGTAACCCCCTTTTCTTTTCATTTTGGTTGAGAGAAACATTAAAATCACCCCCAATTAAAAATGGAGTTGAGATATTGTTAGTTTCAGAGATTATATTAGACCATAATATATTGCGTTCAATTTCAGTGCATTTAGCATAGACACAGCCTATGTGGCAGGAGAAGGATGAGGATTTGAGCTTGATTTTGAGAAGAAGAAATTGATGAGAATAAAAAATAACCTCAACCTCTAGATAATCCTTCCATAAAAACCATATAGTCCCAGCTGAATTGGATATTCCTTGAGACATGTTAAGGTATTTAACTGTTTGACTCAATTTATTTTGTTGTATTTTTGGTTCGCAGATTGCAGTGAACAGGAGGGTGGATGTTTATTAGATTTTTTAGTCTCCTCTTTGAGGCCATATTACCTATTCCTCGGATGTTCCAGAAGAGGCCTTTTGTCATTTCTTGGATTTAGCTCTTGTTTTGTAGTTTTTGGGTGAAGTTGCTTTTGGTTTTTGTTGTTTTTGTGTATCCCCTTTGTTTGGGGAATCAGGAGATTTGTTCTCTACTGGGGTGGAGCTCAGATCGGGATTTGAAGATATTGCATCATCTTCTGCATTTTGTGTGGAAGCAGATGTTGATGGTTCAGAGTTTAACTCTTCTCAGGATGGAAGTTCTTGCCAAAGCAGAGATGGACCCGAGTTTATGGGGGGGAGTTGAGGGGATAACAATCGTGGAGATGAGGGGACTTCCGAGTCTGAGACTGGAAGTATGGATCTTAGCGGAGGTATCTGAACATATAGATCAAATGTATCATGGATGAGGTTTTGATCTTGAGAGCTTATAAGTGCTTCCTCCGCTAAAGTGTTAGTGCTTCTGTAAAGGAATACCTCTTGAATAGGAGGTAATTCTGAATTATCAGGGCTAGAAAGAGTATTGTCCATTTCTTTGGAAGATAATGGAGAGCTGTTTGTAGACAGTGGATTAGCTTTTTCTTCTTTGTGGGATTGCTTTAATGTATTAGAGCAGGTTTTCTGAATTTCAGAGGTTTGTTCTTCTGCCTCAGGTGAGACTATTTGATTTGAATTTTTGTGGATATCATTTATGGTTATAATTCCAGAAGGAAGAACAGGAGCTAGTGTTACAGGAGTGACAGGAATAACATGAGTGTCTAGTGCATTCAGAGTGATATCCAAACCAGCATGTAAGTCATCATGTGGAAAACATTATCAGCAGTAACTATTTCAGAAACAGCAATTAAATCCATATCAGTCAGTGGACATTTAGCTAGCTCATCAATAAGTAAATCAGAAACCACAGTAGCAACATATGAATTAGCTGTTGATGTATCTTGATTTTTATGCTTTCTCCAAGGGTATGTTTTGCTGGAACTATGTGATTGTCCATTTTTTCCTGATTCTCTAGGGAGGGGTTGATACCTACAATCTTTGTTTGATCTTTAGAAGGAGCCTGTGAGGTATTTTCTTGAGCCTTCGGCTCTGTCGCGTAGTTATGTGGTTCATAAATTGAGGCCTTTGAGTTTAATGTAGTACGAGATTCAATGATGGGCATGTGAGGGGTTTCTTTCCTAACCGTGTCATAAATGGTGCTATATGTAGCAACTGTCTCATTTAAGTGTGGTTCCTGGTTTAATGCAGTTAGGTGATTTACTACATTCTCTTCCCCTACCAAAGAGTGAGCGAGTGCTTGAGTAATTTCGGGTCCCTTCTTTGTTGAGGTATTTAGGTTAGAGAGGCTGGCATCAACTTCAGACAGATCCTTACTTAATACAGAGAAAGGGTTGGAGGACTTACCTGGCTGATCTTGCTGCATAGTTGAGGTCGTAGCAACTGCTGGAGTGGACTGAACGGGTGGTTTTGCAGCTGTGTTTTTTCCTGGTCCAAGTGTTCTTAGTCCTCCAGTTTCCTTGTTGCACCCCTTTTGCTTTATCAGGAGGCTGTAGTGGTTTTGCCGGAGCCTTTCCATCTCCTTTATTCTGAGCATCATCTAAATTTTTCCCCGGAACCATCGGAAGATTGGGATTCAGGATACGGCAGCCTGCATCATTGTGGCCCTTCTTATGGCAATGTTTGCAGAAAAGAGGAATTGATTCGTACATTACTTCTTGCCCAAAACCCGACTTGTCCTCTGCCTCAATCCAGACTCTTTTGGCATGTGGCTTCAAAAGATCCAACTTGATACAGGTTCTTGCCTCACTCGGCCTCTTAAGAACAGCAGTCGACTGGTCTACTATTACTGGCGTGCCCAAATAACTTGCAATTTCCAGAGGAAGTCTGGCCTGAAGTATTGAACTGGTAATCCCGGAAACACAATCCAAACGGGGGAGAAATGAGAGTCAATGTTGCTTCGAAAGTCCGGAGTCCATCTAAAGATTTTCATCTGATATTCATTGATTGTCCAGTTCTCTCTCAGCCAAAGACGATTTCTGTCCTCCTCATTATCAAATCGGAGAAGAATGTTTCTTTGGTCCATTAAACCAGCAAAAATGATGAGATTAGCCCAATCCCAGTAATAGCCTTGCATATTGTATCAATAAGAGGGCGTCCCTTCGGAAACCTTGCGATTAGGGCTTCTATGAATGGAGCATTTAGGGATTTGGACTCCTCCACAGTAAGACGAATCGCCGGTTCACCCTTCCAGCTCCAGGGAATTGGATGATTCTGGATCCTAACTTCTGATTCAGATGAAATCGAAGGTTTTAGCAAGGCAGCAAAAGTTTTGGGAACAGATGTATGAGCATGGTTTTTTTGATTTGGAAGCGGTGGAAACAATTCTTGGTTAGATTGCACATTGGTCGCCATTGGAGGCGCCGCTGCAGCCGAGGAGTCAGCCATGTTGTCGCCGGCAACAAGGATTATCTGGCGAGGTAACGGTAATAATTGAGAAACAACGGTAACATTATTCGCATAAGACAGATAATGGTACGGAGAGAAATTAAGAGAGAGAAATTAGGAGAGAGAAACGAATATACGTAGTATTGAAAAAAACGAAGATATTGCATTTGCTTTCGCTTGTTCTTTTTTTATTCGTAGTCTTGACGCTAGAAGGGTGAGGTAACTGAAGTTAAATAACAAGCAAAATCTGCAGATTTCATCAGTATAGACTCTGGAGCCACAAGTGACCACACTGAGATCTTTGAGCCTGTCAATGTATGCAACGGATTATGAAGATGAATTCTACTTGAAAGTGGCACAAAGAATATATTTTGGGGCTCCGGACCCAATACCAATAAGGTAATTGATCCTTAAGGTAAACATACATTAGTCCGCAGTAAGATGAGTTTGAGCTTAGTTTCTGGATGTCATTGCTCCCCAATAACAAGAAGTGAACCTTTTGTCACGGGTATCTTGAGGATCCCTATGACCGAATATGGGAATCTGATCTTGATAGAAGGCTTGATTACTTGGTAGGAGTGGCACATGGAATAGAGAGAATCTGACAACGAAAAACATAAATGTAAACAGAGAGTATCCACCAGTTTAAGCAATGCAAACTGTGGTTCTAGGCACTGAATGAAGCCTCACTTACAGGTTGAATCTTGAAGATTTTCCATCTAATGCACGAGCTTTTGCATATTTCGCTGAGATTGAAGATCTGGGATTAAATGAAACAAGTAAATTTAAGATGGATCAGCCTTGCATCCCCTGATTATGAATCTGGACGGACTGATAGAACTGTAAATTTCAACAACACTTTTACATATGTAAATTTTCTTCACATCATCCTTCAATATAATTTCGATGTATTTTACATGCATTTTGTTATTGAATTATCTAATAACTTGATTCACATTGTATTTAATATTATTTTTAATATATTATTATTTATTTAAAATAATTTTAAAAGTAAAAAAAATTAGACCCCTCATTTTTCAGGATTCCCGCCCTTATCCGTCGTGCAAATTACCAATTATATTTCCATTAGGGCTCCGTTCATTCCTGTCCGGTTAAATTCCCAATTATATTTCTACTAGTGTATAACCCGTGGCTAAAGCCACTACTTATTTCAAAAATCAGTTATACATTTTTTTCTATGCTTTCAATCACCTCCGTTTAGAAAAATGTGGTTTTAGATAGGAGATGGACCATATCAATGGAAATGTTTGTATTGGTTCAACTTTGTTCATTGTTGCTTTGTCATGTGAGTTAAGAGTCTTTGTTTGCAATGCTAGCATGAACCTTAGACTAATTTTGTTTTTTGTTTTACCATAGCAATGACAAAAACAATGTTTGTTCCCTATACAAAGTGACCATTGCACCAAAAAGAGATGGTGTAAGAAAGCATACTTGGATTTAAATTTAATTAAAGACATGTATATCCCATGATAATTGTATGACTCACAATATATTCCACACATAATAATTTGGAGAGAATATTTATGCTCCAATTAACACACAAATATT
>JAOYMZ010000026.1:653353-669740 GCA_025802335.1 Pinguicula primuliflora | reverse complement strand
ATAGATGATAAAGGCTTAAAATGATATGAAATGAAGTGTAAATGAGGCCTAAATCACTATATGATTTTGGTCTATCAACCATGCGATGAAATTGAATAAATTTATCAAAAAAATCACATTTATTTTTCAAAAAATAAACTCAATACATACGGGTGCAGTAGTCAACAAATAGTAAGGAATACCTAAATCCATTCCCTCTCACAACCGAGGCAGGTCCCCAAATATCAGAATGAACAAATTCAAATGGAGTTTCAGAATAAGATATACTAATAGAAAACGAGGTACGATGAGTCTTTTCAAATGCACAGGAATCACACTGAATAGTAAAACATGAAATTCTAGGAAACTGTTTTAAAATAACTATCATAAGGGTGACCTAGACGATGATGCCACAACCACCCCTTCTGATCAGATGAAACAACCAGTGTATTGCCTTTAGATGTCACATCATCAACATAGTACAACCCATCTCGCTCAGTTCCACACCCAATGATCTCCTTCGTCCAAATATCCCGAAAACACAGAAAGGTGGATACATGAGAAAATACAGTTCAACTCCTTTGTGCATGACGAATAGAGAGAAACTTTTGAGATAAGGAGGGCACAAGGACATAATTAGATAACTTCAAAGTGGGAGTTATCTTAATTGTCTGAGTATTCATTACTGGTAGCATCTCTTCATTGGCAGTTTGAATAATCTTCTTCTCTGGATTTCCAAAACACTAGTATCTTTGGTATCGTATGTCAAAATTTTCGAAACACCCGTTAGCAAAATACGAGTTGATTTTTCCAGCTCACATCTACACTTTGAGCCTTATATTACCTTGAGGAGTGAAGATCTAGCAAGTTTTAGCGGAGGCTAAAGGAGATTGAGCAAAACAGTGCGGTCTGGATGCTGGAGAAAAAGTGTTGTACTCCTAACTTTGAGGACATGATCCGGGCTCATGGTTGTCTATATAGATGATAAGAGCACATGGATATAAGTCAACTTAGAAATCTACACAACTAATCATCATACTTCAAAGATCCTGAGAAAGAAGACATGAAGCAAAGAAGGAGACATTGCCATTCTGCGAGAAGAAAGATGATTTCAGTGTTGATTTGTCATGAGCATTTTCTATCTCCCTGGATATTGATCTTTTTCCGATGGTATATTCAGAGTTAATGTTCATCTTGTAGTTCTATACAATTTTGTCGAAGAGAGTTTTTCGAGAAAATGTCTTCAGGATCGGACAATGCACATTCCATTTTGGAAAGTCTACTTCCAGGCTTGATTATTTCCAGCAAGATGTTTTGTGATGAATCCTTAGAGAACTCGAAATGCTGACCTTTCAAGACCATCTCTGATCGACGTTAGAGGTCTGATTCAGTATGGAAATACAAATAAGTCCAGTTTCATATCCAAGCCCTATAGAAAACTGTGTGAAGATGTGAACACACCAAAGGAGAGACACATGAAGACTCCTACTTTCTTATGCATCTTATTCTCGTTTTCTTTTTATATGGGAGTATGTTCCCAACCCTAATAATAATAATATACATAGAACTGCAAGAACATCACTAATTTGTTTTTTCTTTCTTTTCATTCGATTTTACTTCACTTTTCACCAAGAACACAATCTATTATTCCTTTTCCGAGATGAATTCAATTCTATTGTATATCTCCATCACCATGTTCGGCTAAACATCCTTCCCCTCTACTTTTCTGCATGTTCTAAGGATGGTATGAAGTTTTGATGGGCCGTTGGTAGTTATTCTCAGTTTGATATTGCATTCATAAGAAGAAACACTTTTAGGAATCATGTAGGAATTGTATGGGGTAGCTAAACATGGCAATAGGAATTGCATTACTTTGCTTGTAAGATTCCTTGCAAGTACAAATTAAGAGGTTAAAAATGTCACATTTACAAATTGTAGCATGCTTAAACACTAGATTAAGACCGAAATAGGCACTAGATATTAAGAAAGAATATGAATACATAAAGTTGAACCCTACACTAGGTTAAACTAGTTGGCGTAGGGACATTTACCTTCCTTGGTGGCTTTTCAGATTCCTAGGTTAACTAGATGAGATGATAAGCATGTAAACCTTAAGAATGTCATGTTCATTCGTAGGAAAAGTAGTAAATACAGCAGTAGGTTACAACACTAAGTATCAACACACATTTCTCTAAAACGCATCTATGATCCATGTTGTTTCAATGTCATCTCCCACGAACAAAAAGGTCAATAGAAGGGAAAGGGATTTCCACCCTTGAATTCTCACATACTCTCATTCTTTGTTAGTTAGCTTTAGATTATATTACTTTGCAATTCACAAAATACAAAAGTCCCCCTAGTTTTCTTTATTTTTCAGCAACACTTTCACTACGCATATAGGTTGAGATAATTTCCTTTTATCTGTGGATTCGACCCTTGTAAGCCACTTTACTACCTTTGTAGCTTATTGTAGAGAGTAAGAAATATGTTAAACCTTGTATGAAAGACTTGTAGCCCACGATACTAGTAAGAACCCATCAGAATTTTCTTTTTATGTTCGACATTTATATGCCAAATTCATGTTAAACTCTTTTGCGTTACCATCAATTTTGAAATTATCACCGACCAATAGAACGCTTGTACCCAACAGACCAAAAATCTTATGCCCCAACACGATTTAGACGACTTCGTCGCCCGAATTTTCAAAATTGTAGTAAAATGCTACTTAAACTAATTGACAAATGTGCAATGAAATTGACGACAATGAAGTCATTAGAGCTACGTCAGAGCATTGGATTTTAGGTCACATATGTATAAATTTTCTGTCGTTATATTCAATTTCGATAGCAAATAGAAATAACTAGCTAAAATTATAAAACTAAACACAAAACCATTTAAAATTTAAATATTTTTATTTGTTTAGATTTGAATCCAGATATTGAGAAATGGCCAGACTTGAACCAAATGCCTTTGGATAGACGTTACTCTGATTGTTGTCCTCCGATTCTAGTGAACGAGACACTTAACTGGGGAGCTAAACCATTCAAGTACTTGGATTCTTGGTTTGATCACCCGGAATTTACAAATTTTGTGGTGTCAGCTTGGGCAGAAACGAATGCAGAAGGACATCCTGGCTATATATTGTTTTCAAAGCTGAAACAATTGAGAATTAGATTGAAATCTTGGAACAAAGAAGTCCTTGGGAATTTGACTGAAAACATGAAGCAGTTGGAAGGGAAAATGAAACTACTTGATCTCAAGATGGAGGATGGAGAGTTGTCAGATAATGAGAAGCAGGAGAGAAAGCAGGCTCGAGTGGATCTGCTGCATTTATCAGTTATGAAAGGCAGGCTAATATATCAAAAGTCTCGACACAGATGGTTGAAGTATGGAGATGCGAGCACGAGGTTTTTTATGCCTCTTTGTACCAACAAAGGGCAAGAAATAATGTGAAAGGAATGTGGATTGATGGTTTTTGGAGGAGGGAAGTTTCCATAGTAAAAGAGTATATTCATGATGCTTTTAAGCAACATTATGCACAGGATTGCAGAACAAGATCAAAAATGACTTGGTCTGTGAATAGAATGGTGACTGCTCATGAAAATGATTCTCTTACGGCTGTTTTTTCTGAGGCAGAAGTATGGAATGTTGTTAGAAGTTGTGGTAGTGGAAAGAGCCTAGATCCTGACGGATATAATTTCAAATTCTTTAAACATTTCTGGTCTATTCTCAAAGCAGACTTCATGGCATTTCTGGTAGATTTTTTGGAGGAGGGACGATTAGTAAAAGGATTAAATGGTACTTTGATCTCTCTAGCACCTAAGAAAGATAATCCCCGAACTATTGCAGACTTTAGGCCAATATCTATGGTGGGTTGTGTCTACAAAATATTATTAAAGCTACTTGCACAAAGATTGGCTAAAGTTCTACCAATGTTGATATCCAGAAATCAAACTGGGTTTATATCAGGAAGATCTATCCTAGATAGTGTTGTGGTGGCAAATGAGGTCATACACAAGGCAAAGAGTAAGAAGAAAGGTTGTGCACTTCTGAAAGTTGATTTTCAGAAGGCATTTGATAGTGTAAATTGGGATTTCTTGTGGGACATGATGATGAGCATGGAGTTTTGTGAGAAATGGATAAGTTGGATTAAAGAGTGTGTTCAAACTGCATGTATGTCTATTTCAGTGAACGGTAGCTCGTGTGGGGAGTTCAAAATGGCAAAAGGACTAAGACAAGTGGATTCCCTCTCACCTTTGTTATTTGCAATAATAGTGAAAGGATTGAACTTACTCATAGAGCAGGCTCTGGACAAAGGGAAACTTCATGGGTATAGATTTGATAATGGACTTTCTGTGATGCATTAACAGTTTGCTGATGACACACTACTGTTTACAAATGGTTCACAGACTGATGTGCTTAGTTTCAAGAAAATTCTAAGGATCTTTGAGGCTTGCTCAGGTTTGAAAGTTAACTTCCATTAAAGTAGACTTTTTGTCCTAAACTTGGAGCATGATTTTGCAGTCAGACAAGCTCATTTACTGCACTGTCGTATAGACACTATACCTTTTCTCTATCTCGGGATCCAAGTGGGGATTAATCCTAGAAGAGTTCGTTCGTGACAACCAGTTATTGAGGTTGTTCAGAAGAGGCTAGATAGCTAGAGAAAAAAGCATATATCCCTTGGAGGACGTATTACTCTTTTGAAAGTTGTTTTAACTAGTATTCCTACATATTATTTCTCGTTATACAAAGCTCCTAGGGCAGTGCTGTAAAGGCTCACTCGGCTGCAAAGATGTTTTCTATGGGGAGATAAGGGGATAGGATGAAGGAAAATAAGTTAGATCAGATGGACATCAGTATGCTACCCTAAGGATATGGGCGAATTAGGGCGAAGCATCTTGAGCAGACGAATTTGGCACTGCTTGGCAAGTGGCCAAGCAAAGTACTACTTGAAGGGAATCATTTGTGGAAGGATATTGTGCATACCCCTTATCTTCTACCTATCTTCATCTATATCATGATGCTGGAGATAAACACTGCAAAGTAGCTGACAAGGGAATCTATGATGGTGGTACCTGGACTTGGTTCTTGATTTGGTCGTCTCCAGTAACCCCTGAAGCACATCAGGAATATTTGCAGCTTCTTCAACACTTGCGAGCAGCCCAAAATCGGACACAACTACAGGATACTTGGATGTGGACAGATCCTTCAAGGAAGACATATCAAACGTCAGAGTTTTATTACAAGCAGATGCGAGATCTATGGCAAAATGCTGAAGCAAATGTGGGTGCTAAACTAGCCTGGAACAACATTATACCCTTGAAAATCCAGAATTTTACCTGTAAATTGCTGCAGAGCCGAGTTCCAACATTGGACAATTTGGAGCACTGGGGAATTACTGTGAACTCGATCATCTGCCCGAACTGCATGCAATTGCCTGAAACGGTGCAATACCTGTGTATCGCCTGCCCTAAAGCACAGAAAATTTGGATCCATATATATCAGTGGCTACAAATACATGGTGCGTGGCCCCGGGAATTAAAGGAAAATTTGGAGCAATTCATGGGCATCTCATTTCCGACATGGAGATCAAAAATCTGGAATGCACTGTAGTAACAGATTACCTGGCACATATGAAAAATGCGGAATGATAAGCACTTCGAAAATTTGGACAGATCAATGAAGGAGTAATCAACCAAATTAAGCTTAAGCTCTGGTGGAATCTGAAGGCGCATAACCTGCTGCTACTGACGATAGGCTTTGAGGAGTGATGTAATATGCCGAAATTTTGTGTGCGTTGAAGCAATTTGGGGACGCTTGCAGCTAGGGGTGTCAGTCGGTCGGTAAACCTACCGACCGACAGTTTACCATTACCGACCGAAATGTGTCGGTAACGGCTAAACGGTTACCGCTACCACCGAATTTAGATAACCGTTATCGGTGGTAGTCGGTACGGTCGATCGGTAACCGACGGTTACCAACCAGTATTCACTTACTACATCACTCATCAGTGTTCAGGCTGAAGGACTCAATAATCCCCAAACATTCTGCTATATAACCACTCTTTTGTCAACTACTGAGATGTGAAATAATAACAAATAAACTGCATCCCTTGGGGGCACAATAGGTACAGTAAAAATCTTTAACAGCCTCAAGTGATGCCATACAACCCCTCTTCATTTTTAGTGTTGGCTCAGCTCATAGCCGTACATTATTGCTTCCAATAAAGACAATCAGTAAAGAGATCGACTATTACACATGACATGATGGAACTTCATTCACATGTATGCCAATTAATTCAATTTTGGTCCCTACCAGGTATTGTGCGGTGTCTCATCTTCTAGACAAAAAAAGGGCTACAACGAAGTTGGGAAAGGAAACCCACAAGCTTTTGCCCACGCACCGATTATATATACCTGGTGATTCCCATACCGCAGGCCATAGGGCAGATAGGGTTTGGGAAGGAAAGGGATTTCGATTTTCGAAGGTGAACTCTGATTTGTGTGAAGAGAAGAAGAATTAGAAAATAGAAAGTGTTAAAAGTTAAAACTTAAAACGTTATTCATACAAGCTAAACATAAAAACTAAAAAAAACAGGAATAATTTTTTTTAATTATCTATTGTCGGTAAAACCGACGATACCGTCGGTTTTATCGACTACCGACCGAAACTGGTCGATAACGCAAAAACCGTTCTATACCGTCAACAGCCCTACTTTCAACTTCTTCTTTTTTGCGTACTGCAAGGTATCCCCAGCCGACAGCCAGGAGACTAATCTTCCGTCCCTTGATCAACACACTAAGTGGTAGGGGACTGGCCAAATGTTTTTCTCCATTCACATTGGTGGGAATCGAACTCCCAACCTCATGCTTAAAGGACGAGGTGCTGAACCACCACACTAAACATATTGGTTACTTCAGCTTCTCCTCATATGTAAACCGGACGCTGATATATGGCACGAAAGGGGGCACGGACTTTGTACGAAGATGCTTAAACACACCAACACACAGGGTGCGTGTGTGGGGCCCGCATCTTGTGAGAGGCCGTGCAGCGTTCGTGACGGAGACTTTCGTGTTATTTATCATTTTCGATGTAAACCTGCTTAGTACATTTAAACCCAATGGTCTAATTTGGGCAATTCGGAAAAAAAGCAATAAAATGCCTCAATTATCTAAAACAAAAAAGATATTGTGGTCGCCAATATTTGAATTGGAAAATCCAATTAATCTCGAAAATCCGAAATTAATTTGCTATCGGGGGTGAAATCGGAATTGCAACTCATTACCGTGGGCGTGGCGATGGCTTTAGAGGAATCGGGAATATCCAAGGGCCAATGCCATCGAGCGAGACGTTCTTGGATAAATATATCCCAACTCCGCTACGCCTTTTTCATTCCTGTCTCACAACCAGTTTACATATCCGTGATTAGCCATGTCTTGCTACAAGGGAAAGTACGCTGGTAAATTTCCTCAGCTTATGCTTCATTTTTGTATGGTTTGAGTAATCGTGTCGATCGATGTGAATTCTATGTTATTGATGCTACGTGATTGACTTATTTTTCTCAAGTTCGAGTGATTATTTCTAGATCTGGAATCATGATTCCCGATCAGAGGGGATGCAGATTCTAATTGTTTTGACGTTATTTCTGCTGTGGATTTAGTTTATTTCATCTGATTGCATTCGATGTGTGGTTGCGGTTAATTGAGCGATAAATTTACCTTTTTTTTCTGGTTATTAATTTGGATATTATTTTGCGTTTGAGATCCTTATGTTGGAATCTGCCCCTCTCCTTGTGAATGTAGATTGGCCTGTGTTTTTTTTTTCTCATCAATTAATAATCGATACAACTGGAAATCCAAGTTTTTTTTTTTCGATTGAAGTCCCCTGTTGAGAGGATTCTACTGGAGTATACAACCATCCTTATCCTCAGATTGATGATTAGTTTTCAGGCGCAGACTTTCTTTTTATTGCACATTGCTGCATACTATCTCTCTCTCAAATAGAATTTATCAATAAGTAAAGTCATCATATGCTTGTCTGTCATTCTCACTTTTATTCAAGTCCACCATATGAAAGTTGCGTAAAATCTTGGTTTCCTTTATTTTCGCGACTCTTTAGTTCTTTCAACATTCCCCTCGTCATTATGCACGTTGTGACATTGATTTTTGATGTAACCATTTTGCAGATGAGCTCATCAAGAATGCTGCATACATTGGTACCCCCGGAAAGGGAATCCTTGCAGCTGATGAGTCTACTGGCACAATTGGCAAGCGTTTATCTAGCATTAACGTTGAGAATGTCGAGACAAACAGGAGGATTCTGCGTGAGCTTCTTTTCACCACCCCCGATGTCCTTCAATACCTTAGTGGAGTGATCCTTTTCGAAGAGACTTTGTATCAGAAGACTGCATCAGGTACGTGAAATTGTTAAATTTCCAGATTTTCAATAAGAAATTAAGCTAATGTTCATGAACCTTGACTTGCAGGTAAGCCCTTTGTTGATGTCTTGAATGAGGGTGGGGTTCTCCCTGGTATCAAGGTTGACAAGGGTACTGTTGAGCTTGCCGGTACCAATGGTGAGACCACGACGCAAGGCCTAGATGGCCTTGCCCAGCGGTGCCAACAATACTATGCTGCTGGTGCTAGATTTGCTAAATGGAGAGCTGTACTCAAGATTGGTCCAACTGAGCCCTCTCAGCTCGCTATCAATGAGAATGCCAATGGCTTGGCTCGTTATGCCATAATCTGCCAGGAGAATGGTTTGGTTCCCATTGTTGAGCCTGAGATTCTTGTTGATGGTTCCCACGACATCAACAAGTGTGCTGATGTGACTGAGCGAGTTCTTGCAGCTTGCTACAAGGCACTCAATGATCACCATGTTCTCCTCGAGGGAACCCTTTTGAAGCCTAACATGGTGACCCCAGGCTCCGAGTCCCCGAAGGTTGCACCAGAGGTGATTGCTGAGTACACAGTGCGTGCGCTGCAGCGAACAATGCCTCCTGCAGTCCCTGCTGTGGTTTTCTTGTCAGGTGGCCAGAGCGAGGAGGAAGCCACGGTCAACCTTAATGCCATGAACAAGCTGAAGACGAAGAAGCCATGGACCCTTTCTTTCTCCTTTGGACGTGCTCTACAGCAGAGCACCCTCAAGGCTTGGGCCGGAAAGGATGAAAACATCAAGAAGGCTCAGGCAACATTCTTTGCAAGGGCCAAGGCCAACTCTGAAGCAACATTGGGAACTTATCAAGGCGGTGGGGCTCTGAGCGAAGGTGCTTCCGAGAGCCTCCATGTGAAAGACTACAAGTACTAGGACCAAGTGTAGTCTTACTTCGAGTTTTCTTGCTCTTACTCTTATCTGTGACAGTTATTTGATCCGAAACCTTTGAGTTGTTTCATCCTTTTTTCTTGGATTTATCGATCATCGCAGGCTTCATCTGTTTCGATTCTGAATAAAGTTTACCGATCTTTCAGACTGACTATCGGTGACAGTTATTTGATCCGAAACCTTTGAGTTTTTTCATCCTTTTTTCTTGGATTTATCTATCATCCCAGTCTTCATCTGTTTTGATTCTGAATAAAGTTTACCTATCTTTCAGACTGATTTGCATTTCGCTCGTTTTCCATGACAAATTTTCTGTTTTTTTACTTTGAAATTCTGCAGCGTTCGTCTTGGGTACACATTATTTAATAGTATACACATATTCCAAGATTATTTCATCTTGAATAGTAATGGTTCGTTTGCAAGATAGATTAAAAGATTCTGAGTGCTACATGTATCGAAAATTATGTTAGCAAATTTTGGTATTATGGCTTTTGGGCACTTTTTGGTCGAAATAAAAAATTAAGATTAGTTCTGGAATATTCACGTCGAAATGCTGTCGGAAGTGGTCATGGATTTCAGTTTAGGCGGCTTCGCCGCCAAAAAAAAAATCTCTATTAAATAAATATTTTAAGATCAACATACTTAATTCTATCATTAAACTGTGTGCTAAAAGAGCCCAAATAAAAATTTTGTACCGATTCCCATATTATTTCAATATGAGGATATCAGAAACGATTTTACTTTTTAATTTTGGCATCCAAAAATCCACCAAAATCGATAGGTACCGAAATTCTGGACAATAATCCTTCGGTACAAGAAGCATTATTGTTAAAAAATACAGATTCTGTACTAAACAATTTTTGTCTGGTTGGTTGTGTTTTTGATTTGGTTGGATTACGGTTGATGCTTCCAAATTTTTTTGTCACACATTTGGTATCTTCCAATGGATGGTGGGTTTAACTAGGTTTTACATTGGCTGTTATATACATAAGCAATGGGCTTAATCCATGTGGCCCAATGCCGGACTAACCTACGCACAATTAAAATCAACAAGTTGATGCGCTGTAGGCAAATGGAATGGCTCAATGAATCCTGCTTTGTAGTGATCACGTATGAGGTGGCAATCCATCTTAATGTGCTTGCTTCTTTCATGAAATATCAGATTTTCAATGAGATGTAGTGTTGCTTGGTTGTCACAATGTATCGAAATTGGACCTTTAATGGCTACTTTCAGCTCGAGCAGGATGTATGATAACCACTTTAGTTCACAGACAGTGTTAGCTAAGCTGTGATGTTAAGCTTCTGCAAATGATCTCGATACTACCGTATGCTTCTTTGTGCGCCAAGATATGGTGGTTGTTCCCAGTTTAATAAGAACCTAGTGAGAGATCTTCTGGAGTCCATGCATGCCCCCCAATCTGAATCCGAAAAGGTTGTGAGTTGAAGTGTATTAGATGCAGGCAGAAACAAGCCAAGGAGGAGCATCCCTTCAAATTAGGAATGACAATTTTGCCCCGCCCTGACGGGTGGGTCCGTACATTTATATATTAGTTTTATAATTAAATATACAAATGTGTTTTTTTAATGTTGATTACCCATTATATAAAATTGAATCATCACAAACTTTCTTCCACCAACGGTGTGGGATTTTCATTTCTGTACCTTCGTTTGTGGAAGAAATCTCACAGTTTGTGGAGGAATCGAAGTATCCTTGCATGAGTTTGTGGAATAAATCACAAATGCCCACGGTTCGCCTTCCTGGCGGCAGTGTGGTCATTACCCAAGTCTGGTTATGCTCCGGTGCCTCAAGCTCAGATTTCATAACAACAACCCACTCAGGTGATAATTTTGCTTGGGAGTATAATTTGGGTTCTGCAGTGCACGATGCAACTAGAAACCAGGAAGTTGGGGCAGAGAGATTTGACATGTGAAAGTCCTGGTGCAAGGAAGGAGTTTGTTTAGATCGTGTGCTTTTTCGTGAAGCTGCATAGATAGAGGTTGAAGGATCTGCAGGCATTGCCAATTCTGCTGGGATTTCGGGTTCAGTATCAGGAGTGAAACTGAAGGTCTCAGGGAGTGTTGTTTCAACAAACAATGGAGCATGAGAAGGACTATCCGCTGAGACATTAGATGGGAACCGAGCAAAATCGTGAATGCGAGGTGATGCAGTACCAGAGGGCATTTGTGGTGGAATGAGTGGCAGTATAGGGAGTGTATTGGACGTAGAAGAGGATGGATCAGCAGATATATCACTGAATGGGAAATTGTTTTCATAGAAGTGGACATCTCATGAGAGTACAATTCTCTTAGTCTCAAGATTGTGCACTTTGTAAGCTTTGCAGGTGGAAGTGTATCCAACAAAGACTCCTTTGAAAGCTCTAGACTCAAGCTTGGTTTTGTGTGGCTGAACATTCGTACAATAGCACAAGCAGCTGCAAACCGTAGCAGATCCACTTCCAGTTTAACACCAAATAGGACCTCATGAGGGCTCGGACAACTAAGGGTTCTAGAAGGCAATTTGTTGATGAGAAAAATGGCAGTGAGCACGGCCTCCCTCCAGAAACATTTTGGTAAGCTGAAGTGAAATAAGATAGCACGAGCCATCTCAAGAATGTGGAGGTGCTTTTTCTCTACGGCACCATTTTGTTGTGATGTACGTGGGACACTTTTTTGATGAATGATCCCCCTCTTGCTAAACAAGGTCTCACATGTGTGATTGACAAATTAAGAACCATTATCGATTCGAATGATTTTAGCTGTAGTTTGGAAATGGTTTTGGATGATACAAAATAGATTCTAGAGTCGAGCTTACTTGAGTCTTATATTTGAGGAGAAAGACCCAGCTTGCTCTAGAAAAATCGTCAACTACAGTTAAGAAATACAAGGTTCCATTTAGATATGGCCCTGCAAATGGCCCCCAGAGGCCAGTGTGCAGCAGTTCAAAGAGGGCCATGGTGTGAGAATTGTGTTTCGGGAATGGTAGTCGAACTTGCTTACCCTTGTGATATGCTTCACAGGGTGATAAAAACTTTAGTCATCTCCGCAAAAGATAGATGTTTAAGTACATTCACTGGCACATGGTCCAAACGATCATACCATAGTTTAGAGTTTGATGACATAGACAAAAGTACATGTTGTTCATTAAATGTAGAATGACAAAAGATGGGATCCAAGACAGGAGACTTGTGGGCTGACAAAAGCTTTCTCTACAGCTGAAGAGTGAACTCTTTCTACGGTAGAAAAGAAACACTAGATGCATCCAAAATATATAGGCCGAGGAACTCCCTGCCCATGGCAATGACACGCTCAAATTTCAGGTCCTGCGTTACACAGTCAGAAGGAAAGAAAGATATGAATACATTGTAAGTACGACTTAGGCGAGACACAGATAGGAGATTGAATCTAAAAGAGGGAACGTGGAGAACTTTAAGCAGAAAATTAGAACTGAAGGTTACTTCTCCCACATGTTAGGCCAAAGCCAAGGCCCCGTTTGCTTGCCTCACTGTTGTGGCCTAGCACTCCTTGTATTTCTCATCAACTCCAGATCACTGCACATGTGGGATGACAGCCCGCTATCAATGACCCAGTCACTGTGCGTTAAGTAAGGGTGAAACTATCAAAGCACAGAGATAGGTGTCAGTACCTGTATATTCAGGATTCTCTTGGATTGATGAAGCATTGTTTTGGCCAGCTAAGAATGCCCCTTTCATGGCCCTGTTCAGCATTTCCTGCATCTCATCCATGGGAGTCTGAAGAACAGTATGAGCTTGATGCACTTGCGCCCTTTTTCCTTTTTTGCTCAGACCTCAGAGCCTATAATAATTCTGAATTCTGTGGCCTATCATATTGCAGTGACTACAAGTCTGAAGCTTGAAACATTTAGTGACCAAATGACCTGGGATGTTGCAATTAGAGCAGCGAATCTCAGCACTCCTTGGAGGTTTTGGTGCAAGGTTTCCACGACCTTGCCCTTTCGGATTCCATTTCTGAGATGGACCAGCAGGTTTGTGAAAATTGGTGGCCTTGGCAAACATTGCACCCTGCTCACTTAGCCCAGACCCCGCAGCATGCTCCTCCCGTTGTGTTTCCACAGTGAGTAGTGTGGAATATATCTTGTTCAGCGACAGTATTGAACCTGTAGCCAAAATCTGGCTTGAAATTTGATCAAATTCAGGTGTAAGCCCGAACAAGAATTTCATGGCCTTTTCTTCATCTGATGCACCCATAGCAACACCACATTGACACTTCATAATGGGACGAACAAAGTTCAGTTGATCCCACAGACCTTTAAGGCGATTGAAATATACAGTGATCGAACTGTTACCCTGCTTGAGCTCAGATATCTCTCGGCGGATCTTTGCCATCATTGAATCGATAAACTCACTGAGTCTCTCTTTCAGCTCAATCCAATGTTCCCGTGCAGAGGTGGTTATGTACGGGAAGTCTTCTAGCACCTCTTTACCGATGGAATTATAAATCCAAGATGCCACCATTAAATCCGCACTTTGCTAGGCTTGAAACTCCTCAGATTCTTCGTCTGAAGGAGGTAGTTGTTTCTCATCAATCAGAAGAAGTTTTCGTTTGACACCCAGTGCCATTCGAACTACTCTGGACCAAGATTGATAGTTCTTTGTCGTTAAAAGAACCATAACCAGTGCCATTCTAGGCTCCTCAGAGTCACACACCCAAACTCCCTTCTTACTGCCAGAACCAATGACCAACTGACCCTTCTTGGCTCCTTCTTCTGTCGTGAGTAGTTAGGATAAAGGTTGAGTAATTGCAGCGGAAGAATGAATTGAGAGAGGCTACGAATACAAACTTGAGCTAACAACCTGGCTCCAATACCAGTAAGAAATCCTAGCCTCCTTGTATTGATTGCACTGAGTTAATGCAACTAATTTAATGTATTGAAACAGATGAATATATTCTGTAAGGGTTTGAACAGTAGAAAGGTGGCAGAGCTTGGTGAGAAAAAAATTTCCTTTTCTCATTTTCTTTCAACTGTTTAACTAGGTTTTACATTTACTGTTATATACATAAGTAATGGGCTTAATCCATGTGGCTCAATGCCAGACTAACCTACGCACAATTAAAATTAACAGAACAAAAATAGAGCTTATTGTCCTGTACAGCTTATTCCATCTAACTCGGCCTAGCTGAGAGTCCATTCGAGTTATTCTAATCTTCTTCAGGCACCTTAAGTTTTCCTCCATGTTTTACTGTGTGAACAATGTATAAACGGGGCATATTTTTTGTTGTGTATAAAATCAACCCGAAAATTTTAATTTGGCAGTGTCAGGCTATCAGGCCGAGACAACTGCTAATGATCCAATTGTGTAAAAAACACTTGTTGCTTTTGCCACTAACTTGTGAGATCTTCTTGTTTCTTTCCGACCTCTAGTAGTCGGTGGCATGAAAAGAGTAATCCTTTCATTTGCATCAGAGTTTAGACAAGGGTCATTCGCAAAAGTAAACTTATGAGAAATCTGTTATTGGAAAGTAATCTTAAAAAATGATTTGTAAATGTAACCTCCATATTTAAAAATTAATGAAAAATTGAATATATTTAAGTTTACCATAATAAACGCTGATACTAAACTGTCAACTAACGTAATTACATGCACTCCGGCCAACCTAACCACCATAACGGTTTTTTGGTTGTCGGCAAAAACAAATCAATATTTTCCTTCTATTCTCCCCCATTCTAGGCTCAATTTATCTGAAAATACATTCAAAAAGAGCGACACAGACAGAGAGACCGAGAGCATCAACAGGCACAGCGTGAATCGGGCGAATCTAATCCGTGTTCCATTTTTGAAGGTGCGTTTGATTCTGAATTCTAGCTGATTTATAGACAAGATTATTTAGTTCTCTATATGGGTCATAAATTTTGGTGTGATAATTTCAATTCCGTGATCCGAACGTTCGTTCTCTGGATTAATTCAGTATATTTGTGGTCAAGAGTACAGGCTGTGGCCTGCGTTCGGTCACCCGACATGTTGTAGTCGTGTTTACCGTATTTGGTCGAGTAACCCGACTCCTTGATTCTACGTATTTATATTATTTACGCTGCTCTATTTTCTATTATTTGCATATGAAGCTGACTTTATTTTATAAGATTGTATTCTTGATGAAGTAAAGGATCTTCCGGAGCTTATAGAAACAGACATCAACTGTAGTTTGAGAGCCGTTCAAATTGAGGAGAACCTATCGTTCGCATCTTTATTAGATCTCATTTACACTAGATATAGTCTTAGTAGAGATACAATAGATTTAGTTTTGCAGTAAAATCCCAAAAGGAAGTTCGACCATGTAGAATCTACCATTTTCCTGCATGATAATGACAATGTTGTGGGATTTTTAAGCTAACGTGAGAACGAGGATTCAACAAGACACACCTTGAAAGTTGTTTTGCATCCTGAGGAAATGGTAAAATACGCGCCTGAGACCCTGAACCAAGATGACACGTAGGCTGGATCCATAGTATGTTGAGGCATGGGTCCACGGCATTCGATGTGGCAATGCGTGAGACCAATGCTAACGGACTGGTTACACGTAAGCTCAACGTCAACAAAGCAGAGGTCGTAATGAACATTCAAGTCAAGTCACCTTGTGTAAATGCATTTGCAGCAGCAAATGAATCTGACACGAGATCACACATTCTTGACTCACCGGCGCTGGACTACACAAGGGTGCATGATGAGGAAGCATGTTGCGGCATACATCTCCATATCGTTCCCATCAATGCACTTTTTCCTCCCCCAAAGGTTCATGGCGAGAAGAGAAGAATGTCAATTTCTCTGCATTTTACAGCGGAAGGCGAAGCAAGAATGAAGCACAAGAATTGCTGCCAGAGGTGCAGTGTCCTCAGACACTATGCGAAGACATGCAATAGTAGACGTGTTGATAAGGAAATGAAATTACAAGTGGATGGTGGAAGTGAGGGCTGCAGCTTACAGTTCGTATCGTACCCTTTCTAATTTTTCATTTGCTGAACATTTAATCGAGATTTGAGAATAAGGATTCAGTTGTATTCATTTCATCCATGTAGTTGTGAATTCAGTTGTATTCATTGCTTAATCATAAT
>JAOYMZ010000026.1:636247-653253 GCA_025802335.1 Pinguicula primuliflora | reverse complement strand
AATTCCTATATAGGGAATTACAATCTTAGTTGTCATAGCATATACCAAATAAAACATAAGCAGTGTAATGTAATTTGGTTTTGAAGTTATTATCCATAGTGGTACGCTCAGGATATACTTGTATTAAGCATATGTTTCAGATCGATGAAGGTAACAATTATCCACAGGGTGGAATATTACTAGCATCTTCAGAACATTTATATCATTTTGAATGCACATACCTATGATTATACACCAATGGTGGATTCTCATATAAAGTTCAGTTCACATTCATACCCATGGTGGATTCTCGTATAATGTAATATTAGAATATTACCCGGCTGAAGTCACTGGTACGTCAAATGATTCGTGCGAAAACGTAAAATGATCTATGTCTGAACGTAAAATGACTCGTGTCTGAAATTACCCGTGATTGATGTAATACATAGAATGACTCGTGGCTGAACGTAAAATGACCCGGGTCGGAAGTTAAAATTATCCGTGCAAAAACGGATAAGTACGTCGGAAAAATATAAAATCGCATGTGATATGAAAGTGGATAATGCCTCTGATAATTATGGTGATCTCCGTTTCGAAAAACGATAAGCGAATTGCCGGATAAATTCAATTTTATTATGAAGCAGGAGAGAGAAAACAAAAGAAACAAAAATGACCAAATAAAAAAAAGGATACAAAAAAATAATAAAAAAAATGATACACACAACAAAAAAAATAATAAATAAAAAGAAACCACTAAAAGACATGTTGGGAATGGAAAAGTTGAGTTCTGCTAACTTACACCATAATAATAGTGAAGTGTCATCCTGTGATTCGCTATGTTAAAATAGTCCGAAATTTTGAAGCTAAAAAGATCATATATTAATATATAGATGGGCTACTCCTGGCCTGAGATTTAGCCCTACTCAGTTCATTTATAGTAAAATATTTACTTTTTTTTGTAAGTAAACCTTTCATTTATGTATTAAATATTTACAAGGGCAAAAAAATCTTTTGTGCCCACACCTCCGATGCAATTCCCAAATTGACAAACAGATTACATGTTTAAATCTTTATTCAAATTCCTTGTACAGAACTCATCGTCCTCAATCTAGCACCATGTTCGTCCTCTTCCTGAAGCAATGTTGAGGTCCTCTGCACCAGTCCGCGAAGGAGTGCACTCGGAGAAGCAGATTTTTGTTGCGGAAGATAAGCCAGGTTTTGAATTTTACTCCTTCGATAACTTCTTCTTCTCGCCATTCTTTTTGCAGGAATATGATGCTGTTCCTGTGTTTCCATAGTTGTCAGGAGGCAATTTGCCACAAGGCGTTCCAGGTACATTTTGTACATGGCAATTGGAGGCGGTGCATGTAAAATATTTACTTAATGGGGTGGGATCAGATGCCCTACATTTTTTTGGGTAAGTAAAAATTGTATTGAAGTATATATATTTACAAATGTACAAGATTTTGGCCCATAATCCCTGACCATGCTTTTCTGGCACAGTGCAAGCTACTACAAAATGATCCAGTGCAATCTTATTGGCCGTATACTTCAAATGAGCTTCCAGTAGTCCAGATTAGGATTCTTCAGACAATAACTGGCAACGGAATACATGCAACCCTGAGATTCTTCACTGCACTGGACCGATTACAGGATCTTTAACTGCTACATAGGGATGTAATAAGAGGATTCACGTGTAAGCATGAGAATTAACCCATTGCTTCATCAAGTACTTGGGATCCTATTAAAATAACAGAGATATTTAGCCATTAATAATGATTACACGTGAATCCTCTTATGATACATGAGCGATTCTTTCTTGAAGTAGTTTATTAGGATTCTATGGAATTAATCCCAACTACAAAAACACTATTAGAACAGACTAATAGTGTTTTTATAATTGGTAGTATCGCAATGGAATGCAAGTTAGTTGGCTCTGCTAACTTATGAATAGAGTATTAATGGTAAAATCTCCTGACAATTGAAATGCTACGAGTCACTACGAGATTCGTAGCATATAAACTTATATAAGGCTGGGGGCGTGTGAGCGTGCGAATTTTCTGCTAAGGGTTTGTAAAAGATCGTAATAATACATGGACGTTGCAGCAAGTCAAGGGACATTACTTGGGTACCATAGAAGTCAACATGGGATATGCATAATCCTTACGGATATTGTGATGGTCACATATATTACTTGCAAATGACAAGTAATATTTAACTGCTCAGTTTACAATATATCTTCATTAATTGTAAACAGGTCCCAATCACTCGGCCATAGGTTTTATTCATGCACTAATGCTTACCATGGTATCAGAAATTATTGCTTACCACATAATACTGGAAACCAACAATGTGGCCGGATAATAAACACTTCGAGTATATACACATTAATATATTTGGAAATTGTACTGATTTAATATCCTCAGTCCTCATATTAATTTCGATAATTCTCCTGTCACGTAAATTAACAAGGGTCATAAAAAGATATATTATGTAATATAGTTTTGCTATGAGAATTGTCGTTGATATAATTAGTGTGTATCGTATCGTTAATTAGAATGTTTAGTGATTCTTATTGATCGGACTAATATTAATGTAGCATCGAGCTCTAAAATTTCACATATACATCAGGGAGCGGATGTTTCTTGTCGTCAATCCCGTCTTTTTGAATCACTCGGCTAATATGGTAGAATTCAGCGGCTCCAATTGGGATGCAGGACAATTCAATGATATATGAGTATAGCTCAATTGTCGCAACATGTTATCTACATTATTGATCTTGACTTGCTGGAAGGTATCTGTTACTTTTAATTAAAAATTATGGAGCAGCATGACTTTGAATGGGTTTACTTTTAATTCCACATAATCAAATGAGTACATGGATGACTAGTATAATAGACTAAAAGCCATCCATGTCAATCAACTGAATATCCCACATAGAAGTCCCATCCGTTTACTATAGTCTTGTGGATTAAGATGGGCTCCACACTTGTGCTTATATAATCTGCCTCATGCAACAATGTTCCTAGAGTTGGCACTCCAACTTTGGTTATTATAGATTTGTGAAGCCACTGCTTAGCACCATTTAACACACACTTCTAATGAGTGTTATAATCCACTATAGGGTTTAAGTAGATAAACTTCTAAAACCTTATATTTTGGAGAAGTTATCATCCAAAATTAATTGCTCCCATGGACTTTTAGTATCCATTTCATCAAATTAAATGGATGAAATATTAATGGTAGGCGATTTATAAAAAAGTGGTAGATCATAACAATAGGAGCTGTATGGAAATGCTGCACCGAAGCTTGGGACTTCACTTTAATTTAAACATGGCAGTATATTCGACAACATATAGGCAATGGATTGATGTCATACTATTCACTAGGAGCACTTTGGTGTAATAATCAAATGAGACATCACTACTTTAAAGTCACATTCCAATCTGTGGTCCACTTCTATGTCATGAATACAGGGTACCAGAATCAGGTTAGTAACTAGTTTGGTATCAGAACGGGTGTTGGCTTCTATGGACATCTTTTATCACCTGGAAGATGTGCAATCGATCCAAACATATTACGTGATATTTTTAATTAAAAATATTCGGAGCAGCATGACCATGTAATAATGGGATTGCCCTTGCTATATCTCAATTGATCTAAACACATTTAGATGTCAGACATGTCAGGGTTATCCTATTATATGGCTGCTGCGAGCTTGTACTGTTTCTCACAGGTGCTGATATCCTTCATAAGTCATATTACCAGTTAGCTCACAATATATTCCATCGTTGTTAGGTCACAATTCAGAGACATGGTTAGCTCACAATATCTTCACCCGGAGTTTATGGAGCAAACTCGAGGAGAATTCGACGTTGGGATATTTGTGTGACTCATATAATTGTTCGATATGAGTCACAATCACTCTACTTTGAAGTATCTCTTTCAAAATAGAGTGATTTCGAGTTTTCAATGAGGTTGAGTTTCAAGTTTACTCGCCCTCGTGACAGATTCAAACATGATTGCCATTGGGACATACTTATGCTTTAATTGTAACATATGTCCTAGGGTCGGTCAGTTGCACATTAATAATTGCAATTAATGTGTTTATTTGTAATTTAGATAATTATTACATTAAATGTGCTTTGGTCTATATTGGTCTATATCTACTCTCATAAATAAGGAGATTGCCACAAATCCTAACAGAAGCTTTGACGCTTAATTGTAAACCTCTATTCCAGTTTTCTTAGTTCTCTCGAAGTGCTGCCTCATCATCTCAAAAGAAGAGTTATGAGTTGTGGATTACCACCGGGACTTTGGTAGCCCCGTTTGAAGATTTGTTCAACCGGAATATAACGACCAACCATGCTTCCACTATAAAGGTACGATTTTGTATTCGTATTAATTATCAGATCTGTTCTGATATTTAGGAGTCAATCCTACAGTGGTATCGGAGCCGAATTCTGGTTTAATTAATTTTGTTCAATTAACTTTTTTCTACATACTAATCAAATTCGTTTTGTGTGTTTTCCGGTAAAAATCTTCCACTGCGCATGTCCGCCACGCGTTTGCGGGAAACACTTCTGCGGGGTGACGCATGTTAGTCATGTGCCATCGACACTGCAGCGCAAACGGCACGAAACCTCCTCTTCACCAAGATCTATGGATCTGGAAAATTGAAAACATTTCGTTTTATTCCAACGACAGTTTTTTTCCCCTACTGTGGCGGATGCAAAAGAAAAATAAAGAAAAAAAACAAGGACAGCGCTAGGCAAAAGTTTGGAGGCTATAGTATTGTTTGACCTAGTTAGCTTCCACCTTCTTTTAATTTTTAGCAGCCCAATTTTAAAAAATAGTGGGAAAGAAGGAAAACTTTTTTTGTGAGGCGGCCGCAACATCACAAAGGGCTTTGAAATCCTAACGATGAAATTTGTTTTCATGATGGCGGGTTAAATGGGTCTTGTGGTATGCAGGACAAAATAAATTTGGTTTGAGAAAACTGTAGGATAATCAAGGGAATCCCTCAGTAATCCTGTTCAGGAACAACTGCATTTCAAGAAGTACAATTTTAACTGTCCGTTCTGTATCACAGGTATTTAGGGGGATTAAGCTAGGATTTCAAACAGAATCTGTCACTTTTACCATTTTGCTCTTACCTTGTTATAAAAGAGTTAAGTACAGATCCTAAATACCTGCTTAACAGAAACATATCCGACTATAAAAGAACATATGCTAACATACAAAAAAACAACCTGCAACATAAACATGTCCGAAAACATATTCCAACGAAAATACAATACAAAAGTTATTAAATACGAATACAATACAAATAAAAAATTACAAAATATACCACTAAAGTCACAGTTTACATAATCCAACTCAAACAGAACCTCTCCCTCCTTTTATTCTGAAGTTTTGCAATCAGCCGGAAATCGGAATTGAAGTCAGTCACCAAAGTTCTAGAAAGCTAACCAACAGCAACACTTGTAAAAAAAACTCTTCACAAACCCAGATTCGACCAACGTGAAGCAATGTATCAAAATAAAAAATACCGGCAGGCAAGACAATTCTTCAACGAAAAAGAAAATTCTGCTGCTAACGGTAGGGAAGAAATTAGTAAAAAGGAATTGATATCTATGTTCACTTGGTTCTGCCTGGGATTGGGATTGGAATTGCCCTGATTTCACAAGCATCTGTCAAATTAGGGTTGGTCAAGTGGTTCTGATAGTTACAATTGAACTCAAATATTATGCGTTCAATTATCCTCAGCGATATGAATCTGTCACATATGAATTGTCGTATATGACTTATCTCCTTACAGTAATTTGTAAGATATTGCAGTAGAGAATTACATTTACCCACTTGGTGGGTTACCACTTACCTCAGGAATTATCTCCTGCAAGACAACTACTTGCAGGACAAATGCTGAATTTGCAAGGCAATCAATGTGGTCCGCCCAATCTTAATCCGACGGACCATATTGATCAATCTCTGAAAATGAGCCACGTGACTCATTTTCACCTGCTCAAGAAATGATGATTTTTCTGAAACTTTTCTGCATCCAAAGGCGAGCGATCAACTTTCAAAGCATCAGCGCCGATCTGCGGACAGTGGTGAGTGCCACTTCCCGGGGCTCACGAAACTCCGGCGATAACGAACATGGGATATCACCGGCTCCGCCGTGCAGCACTATCACCTATCCCATCATGCCGTCGGTCCGCCACTCACAACTTCTATAATCAGCCCTCTGTTCGTGCCCAATCTCACCCCCCTCCCCCCCAAATTTCCACTCGAATTAACCAAAAAAGCAAAATGGGGTGCAAAATAGTGTGTAGCACACATGACTCAATGAAGTTATAGGCCCGGACAATGGCGGCGAGACGTGTATACAGGCCCAGACAACGGTGGAATGGGGTCGGATGGAGGTGGGTTTTAGATGCTCGATGCAGTTCCGCCGCCGCATGAGGGAAATGGAGGCCGCAAAGTAGTGGCGAGGACTTAATTCTACTGGTTTTCAAGCTTTACCATTTTGGAGCCATGGGAAGGGTCGCTCGGTATCGGCTGGAAATTTGCAAGACTGCTTGGAACCTACTATGTATCATGTGGCCTGTACAGTATGCTCATGTGACTCATTAAAGAGATTGATCAATATGGTCCGCCGGATTAAGATCTGACGGCCACATTTATTGTCTTGCAAATTGAGCATTTGTCGTGTAAGCAATTGTCTCGCAGGAGATAATTTCTGCCAATTACCATACCTTATAAAAGAAAAGGCGTTGGTACATCTTAACGGTGCAACCATTTTTTTAGAATGTTTTTGAGGATGTAAGCGGGTCTTCCTTGAAGAATAGAGAAATGATTTAACGCATCAAAATTTTAACACCAAATCCACATCAAAAACACATACCACCATTATATTTGTTGGCAGATAATGTGGGCCAACATTTTGGTGTGAATTTAGTGCACTAATTTTGTGCGATACATGGGAACTCAAAAGAGAGCCTTTATTTATTTCCAGGAACATATTCTAAAGAATGCACTTCAGCTTCCATGTAACAAGAAAAGAGAAAATTTCAAGTGGGTAGAGCTCAAGAAGGAACATGTAACAAAATATAAACACTTACAGTCTTACATAAATTTCGAAAGGAAAACCAGAACAAAATTCTTGAGGGGATAAAACGAGAAAATGTTAGTTATAGAAGGCAAAGATGCGTGACACACCTCCATTGCCTTCGTTTATAGTGTCAGTAAGGGCAGTAGGCTTTCTATGACATCTTTCAGTCCTGATCCGTAGCTATAGTCCAAATCTGATTCCATATACGTTTGTTCCTCTGAATCAAAACCCACAATTTCCTCCAACGTTCTCACTACTTCAGGCATTTTAGGTCTTTGTTCTGAGACATCATTGACTCAATGAAGTGCCAACTCTAGGAACTTGATCATGGAGTCTTCATTCTGGTTTTTAAGTTCTTCATCAAGTACTTCAGCTATCCAATTATCACGAATAGATGATCGGATCGAGTTAAAGAGCAGGGTTGTCTCTCCATCAGCTGTGAGATGCTTAGGGTCGGCCTGCTACAGACCAGTTCAAGTAATACAACTCCAAAGCTATAGACGTCAGAAGATTGAGATACTGTCCTTGTGTCCCTTACTTCTGGTGCAAAGTAACCTGAATTTCGCAGAACTGACCGTCTGATTGGGCCGACCACTCTTGCCACTCCAGTGTCCAATAAGAGGACGTACTGTGGTGCGTTTAGGAAAATAAACATGATTGCAATTAATGTGGTACAACGATATCAAACAGTTTATACTAAGTGACTCAATCATATGTAACTGCAAAATTCTCATATAATTGTTCGATATGTGCATTATCGAAATATACTTGTGTTTCGATAATGCATATAAATAAAAAGTGATTGATGTCATATCAGAAGCCGTTGGGATTGTAATAATTGAAGGCGAGGACCATTCCAATCAGAGGATAGAATCATTATGAGAGAAGCTGTATTTCCACAGAAATATTCTGTTGGAATTAAAAGTAAACCCATTCAAAGTCATGCTGCTCCATAATGTCTTAAATAGACAAAATGTTTACAACAATTATTGGACTTATTTAAGAAAGTGTCCATATGTCCATGTGACTTATTTAAGAAAGTGTCCAGATAATTTATTAAAGTGTCCAGCAAGCGTCCAGGTGTAATTTGGAACTTTGCTGGACATCCCTGTTTTTATATATAGATATATAGATATAGTTCCATGAATTATATAACAGGGTAGGATTCAGCATGAGGTCAATGGTCGCAAGGGCTTAGTAGGGATTCCCGGAAATATATTAATATTTTACTGATATTACAGGGGCTATACATTAGATAAGTTAACCCCAATTATGAGGGGCTCATTGAAACGTCCGGAGTCAACATTACCGTATGTAACAATATTTGCACCATATTGTAATACCAGTTAATTAGGTTATACTCAGGATGATATAAGCCCATACACAAATAAATATTTTGTATTAGTGGTGAGAATATAATCGATCTAGATGGTGAGTCCAATGGTTAATATCATTCCTCGTTAACCTGATTTTATAAACTCCACAATCCCATATGCATTAGTGAATTTTAACATGCCTTAGTTCGATCAGCCTATGAAACACCATGGTGATTTTTGCTATGCTCCATAGACTGATATCCAATTTAGGGTTTCATCAATCTTGTGGTGAAATAGGCATCACTTTCATAATGTCCGTTTGATACTTATATAAATATGTATATAAGTATCAAACCTTAGTGAACTTGTAGCTGAGCTCGTTGGAGAAGTATGGTCCCCTTGTTTAATTCCTCGCCACTGTTTTATTATAAACAGTGGCGAGGAATTAACATTCACCACTGTTTATACAATGGCGAATCTATAAACAGGTTGCCCACGACTGTACTAATTACAACATTGATTGGGATATTAGATTATACAGTGAGATGTCTTTCGGCTAAGGAATCTCAGACACTTACTCAGAATATACAATTGTCAGATTCCCAATTTGTTTCAGACATTTCACCGTTTACAAGGATAGTCTTGCAACAAACTTGGGAGGGTGACCTCAACAAGGTGGTGGCTATCATTGGTGATTGTTTTTGTGTCACTAAGGAATTATACACATGCTCCTATGTACATAAACTAACATGCCACAAGTCTAAATTAACATAAACTTGGATAAACTTTATCTTGAGCTTTTCGAAAAATGTAAAAGATTGAAGGTTCATTTAAACTTGAATAAATATAATCCAAATCTAGAACACAAATATTATGTTTATAAGATCCGCGACTAAACACATTGTCGCCTTACATGATTTTTAAACCATTTACTCCGAGATTAAAATCAAATCCCAAAGATATTAATCAAAGAACTGAAATCAAACAACAACGTATGACAGGTACAAAGATGGTATCATACAATAGCAATATGTTCCTGCCACGAAGCTGAAACTTGTAATTGCCAATGTCAACATCTTTTACATGTCATCCCCATAGCTATACCTTGTGTTCCAACACCACAGTGATAAAACTTGATAAATCCAATACAGTCATTTACTGTGTATTGGTTAGCTCCTGGTCAACAATCCACATAGGAAAGAATTGCAACTAATGCATAGGAGCATGTGTATAACTCGGGGTTATTGCGAATGAAACGTACATTTCTAAATTTGGGATATACTCGAGAGAAAAGACATTTCTTTTGCAACTGTAACACGTCATATGAGTTACATTCTTTGAGCCATTTTCCTGTAAATGTTGTTTATGTATCTTCTTATTTGGTGGAATTTTCTCAAGACTTTTGGGTCTCCCCCATGAGTCGAAGAAGGCATAACCCTCATCCTCTTGCTCAATGCACTTAGCAATATCAGTAAACGTCTTGATGTTCGTATTATAAGTCATCCATTTCATCAGTTAGTGAACGAATCATATTAACTATCTTCTCAAACTTATAAATGTTAATCTCACATCCTCTAATTCACATAGAATAGAGTTTATAGCGCTAATATGTTCCATTACAGGCCGATGCGAATCAATCTTGTATTGAAGTCAGTTCATATGCAAGGTGCGAAACCTTGAGTGTGAAATCTGATCATATAACACATCCTTGTGTTTTCAAAGGTAAAGTATTCTAGAACATCTCTTTCGTGTAGGAGAGACATACTCTTCCTAGCCAAGATATCACATTTTAGCTTACTGAACTTATCAGAGAGCTTGGTTATCATTCTTGGGTCCATTTTTATAAGTATATTCAAGGACATTAGGCACAATATTTATTTAGGTTTTCCTATAGAGCATTTTGATTAAATATCATGTTCGAAAACTTCGGCATGCTCGTAATCATCAACCTTTACATAACCAAAAAATTTCAAAGAAAAAACTAAATGTCCATACTTAAAATATATTCAAGCAAAGAACTCATGTAACCAACAAATAATACTTTAAATTAGAGCATTTTTATAATTTGTCAATCCCAATGCGTATTGACACAAATTATTAGTTAACATATAACATTTCAAATTCCTTATAGCACACAACTATAAGACAAGTTCCGAATATATTAAAAGAATTTCTTTCGTGCCATATTGATCCTTAATCAATTCAAAAATCACCCAATTGGTAGGTACGCAGACCAACCTCCTAGACAGTGATTTTCATTACTCATGAAGAACTCAGGTTTCTGGTGGGATCACAACAGTCCCCCTTAAATACCAGTCCTAGATAGCCCGACATGAGCACGATTAATGTGGATGTTCTTTTAATATTCAAATTTTATGGTAAACTGTGATTACCATAAAATATTTTATTGATACATAATCAAATAAAATGATTTTGTTGCATACAATTTTATTATTGTTTGTTATTTTTTATTATTATTCAGAACACATTTCAGTAATTAAAAGAATTTACACCATGCGACATGTTTATAACGCGATAACACGTAGTCAATTAAACATGCTTTCGTTCTCAAATAGAACCTAATCATGTGTGATAAGAATTTAAATTGCTTATAGCATAAATTAATTCTAATCATGCATACATATAATTTAGAAAATATTTAACACATAAATTTTCCTAAACATGCATTTTTCATAATCTAACTACTAAATTAAAATACATAAATTATTTAACACATAAATAATAACTAGGCATGCATTTAACAATTTAACAAATAAATTGATAAGGATTATTTAACACATAAATACGTCTACAGAAATTTTCTTCTCCCGAACTTATGTCCCGAGCTTATGTCCCGAATGGCTTCATAGAGTCCATCGGCGATAGAATAAACCAGCATAGCGGTGGTCATCGCTCTCTATGAAGCCTTGAGCACCCTTCATGGTTCATGATCCGCCGGCTCACTAGTTTTTTAAGCGATTTCTCACCGACTCACCAGTTTGTCGGCATTGTTGTGTTTGCTGAGGGATTTTGACCAGCACAGCTCAATCAACTGGGTTCACGCCTGGACCGTCGCTGATGGCATATTGGATACCATCGCCGATGGAGGATTGAGAACCAGGACATGTGAATTCTGTCGCCGGTGGGCTCTATGTAGCCATTCGGGACATAAGTTCGGAAGGAGAAAATTTCTGATACATCCGAATCATGCATACTAAAATTGTTTTGAATTTATTTAACATATAAATAAAAAAATAAAACAAAGCCAAAAAAAACTTAATTAAACATTTTTTCTTTTATTGTGCAGTTGGGCTGCTCGGAGTAGCCAACCCAACACAAAACTCTCCCTTTTTTTCAATACAAAATATATGGGTGGAATTTGGGATTTCAAAAAAAAATGACGGACTTTTTTTACAAAAAAATGTCTAGGGTTTCAAAAACAGAAAAAATACGACCGTCTTTTTTCCTTTTTTATACCATATTTCTGCCCCATCTGCGTATCAAAAACCCTACTCACCATGAGAGGAAAAAAATATTCTTCTTGGCCGCTATCCTAAAGATAAGACTCATCTTGTTGTCATCTTCGTTTTATTGCCGGATATCGAAACAAATTCATTGATTTGGGTTAGAAGGGTGTTTCACGCTGTTTGCGTGGTGAATTTCTGGCGCGCGACATACACGCACAGTCGCAAGCCTTCTTTTTGCCTGCACATGACGGACACGCACAGAGACAGATATTCAGCAGTGACGGCTCCGATAGTGTAGTGGATGATTTTACCAGAAACACACAAAACATATTCAATTAGTATCAGGAAAAATTTAATCGAACAAAATCAATTAAAACTGAAATTCGGCTCCGATACCACTGTAGGATTGACTCCTAAATATCAAAAAAAATCTAATAATTAAATACGTATACGGAATCGTACCTTTATAGCGGAAGCGTGGTCAATCGTAATATTCCGATTGAACAGATCTTCAAACGTGAGAGATAGTATTTCCACAATTCACAACTCTCCTTCGAAAATGATGAGACAGCAATTAACTGGATCTCAACACTTGAAAATAGAATAAAAGTTTGCAATAAACCCTAATTTAAACAATTATGTAAAGTTTTGAGAATCTCCTTATTTATAATAGTAGACATATGACAAGATAGAACCAAAGTCCAATAAATATAATAATTATTTAAATTATAAATAAACACATTAATAATAATTTAATTCTTAATTATGTTAATGTCTGACGGCTCCCGATTTGTCCAACACCACAAAACCTTACAAGGGATCTGAGTGAATTTTTTATTGCCTGACGTGAAGGACCGGACCAAATCACCTCCCCCGCTGTAGCCTGTAGCACATGCAAGAGGCACAGAGGAGACCAACCACCTCCATCCCTATTCCGATCCACATTTGGGCGGAGTATAATCAAAGAAGAAACATGTCCTTAAAATGACAATATAAATGATTCTACAGTTGATATCCAATAAGCGCTACCAAAAAAGTCCGCTTTTCTGATGCGAAACGACACATGCGGGAACAATAGGTGAAGCCATTTCAGGCATTTACTTCTTTGCATCAATAGCCGGGGTCAAACCTTGAAGATTTAGCAACAGCTCGTTGGAGTCCAAGTAAACCTTGTTGGCCGAATTCGCAAGAATGTGAGAGATATCTCGAGATGCTTCAATTCTCCGCAGTGTCGTAAATGCGGGGTTGTCGGCAATAGCTTGTCCAATCAGCTGAGCACTCTTAGCTTCTCCCTGGTGGCAAAATTATAAAATAGCATGAGGGGAAAACTTGTTCCACATTTGCCAATGAAATTGTAAAAAGTTTTTAAAATGTTTGAAATCACGGGCAGGGAAATAATAGACTTCAGTCTGTATATCAGCAAAGTCCAACTCCACATCACTAAACTTATAGACCAACACATATGCAACGGCTTTTCGAAAAATAAAGCTTGATATACAGTACAGATTTTACCTGGGCTCTGATTATAGCACTTCTTTTGTCTTGCTCAGCCTTTTCAACCACAAATTTGGCCCTCTCTGCCTCTTGTGCAGCAACCTGTTTAGCTTCAATGGCAGCAGTAAATTCCCTTCCAAATGTCAGGCCAGTGATGGACACGTCATCCAGAGCAATGTTGAAGTAGGCAGCCCTCTCAGTCAATATTTTTCGTATTGCCATACTCACACTCTTCAAGAAGAAGAAGAAAGAAGTCACAACCAAATAAAATTACATACTGAACGTCAAATGGCCAATACCATATAAATTCACGGTACTGGTGTACATCAATGAAATCTTGAATTATTTGCATTAGTTCTAACTTTCTTTCTTTTTTTAGTTCTAACTTTCTCAACTAGAGGATTACATTCCGAATTTCACAGTTATCTTTTTATTAATGCAAAAAAATCGCATGCAAGAATTTAAAAAGAAAATGATAGTTTTGCTCACAGTGTGATGAGCGTTTGAGCTAGATTAATTAAATAGTGCCCGCTTACTTTTTTGATGAAATGGTCATCCAACACAAATGATTTGGAAAAGGTTAAAGATGACTATAGTTTCAAAAGGTTGTCAATCTTCCAAAACAGAGTTATTTATATTCTACCGACCCCAAGTTCATGGCATAAGAAAATGGACAAGGAAGATACCGTGCAAACTGCTCATGCCAAATAGGATGAGGATGGCCTGGGTTTACTGATTAGGCTTATACAATTTTGCACTAACATTCAATCATAGCAGCAGCATTTTAGGTATTTCAGAACTAGTATTTTTTTTTTGAATAATATGGCATAATAAATTATGGACATAATCTAAGAAACTAGTTTGATCTCATTTCAAAGGAAATCATGATTTTACAGAGATAAATATAAAGCCCATAAAAGAGTACTAGTACAATAAGGTCCAGCTGCATGAAAGCCTAGTCAGCATTGATTTTACCTCTCTCTGAGTGATAAGTTGGCTAGCATTGTACTGCGCTACCACGGCTTTTAGAGTCTCATGAATAATAGAAGGCAAGACTCTCTCATTGTAGTTTTCACCCAGGGTTCTATAAATAGTTGGTAGCTGGTCTGGCACAGGGCGGGTAAGAACCCGAAGGCCAATTTTTACCTGCATGAATCATGTACATCATATAGACTGCATCAATTTTTAAGAGGAAAAAAAGAAGGGATTGGTGGAAGTCAAGGATAGTGAGTTTATTAACCACACTTAAAAAAGCATTCTCAGATAAAAACTAAAGTCGTATCATTAAGCAATACAAGGCAATCACACGGCAAAACCAGGAGGGAGCCAAAACTGTGAGCTCTCCTAGGTCTTAGAAAATAAGAAGGGATCCCAAAATAAATATGAATGAGAAAACAATACGCTTACAAAAATGAATAGCTATAGTAGCATACGAATCCACAGAGCTTTGGCATATAACAGATATTGAATCGTTTAACGCAACAAGAAAAGCAAAAGTAGACAGCACATTTATCATTTATAATATGATTTCACAGCTAAAATAAACTAAAATTACATGGTCAAGTATTAATTGGAAGCCTTCCAAGTCATTCAAGATGCTGAAAGGTAAGAGGGAGGGGGGGGGGGGGGTACATAGATGATTTCATCCATAACAACTGAAAGATCAGATGTGTGTGGTGCTGCGACAAATTGTATCCAAATTTCTGAGGAAAATCTAGAGATAGATCCCTGAGAACTACTCACTTCACATCAAAAGGACGCTATAACTACATTTTTTTACAAAACATGAATGCTTTTGATGGTTTATGGGCTACCAAGACCTCATATTTTAGGTGGCATGATTGAACCAGAAACATTTAAATGTTCTTTGAACAGATTCTAACTGTTTTACTTCATCTGTATTTCATTCTAAAGGAAGGTGTAAATTCTCAAATCTTCTCTGTGCTTCAAGCATTATTAATTTTATCCAGCACCATATGTAATGCAGCGTGCATGCAATGGCTACAGGATATAAAGAAAGAGGTTTACCATTTGAAGGTCGCGACTTCCAGAAGTACTCTCCACAAGATGGGGTCGAGCCCGAACGTCATATATTACAGGCCTTTCAAACCACGGTATCATGAAATGTGTTCCTTCAGGATAGACCTATTGATGAAGGATAAAGAGAAGTAGCAAAAAGTATTCAGGTGTATTTTAAAAAAGGAACAACAAAAAGGAGGAGAGGGAGAGAGGGATCAGGTATACGGCAATAAAATTGAAATAACATATATAGGTAAAACGTAGTAAAATTGAAACCATAGACATAGTAGCTACATCAGTAAACCTAAGACATACAGCTTCTGGAGACAGCCTAAAAGAAATCAAAGAAGTAGGTGCAATAATATATCACGCAGAAACTCTACACCATTATTTAGAATTGTTCAGCATTAAACGAATGCAATTCCAAGCAGAATACACCGTGGTAAATCCAAAATGCTTTCCCAAAAAAACTAAAGTGCATGCATATAGCAGCAGAAATTTGCATACCTCTCAGTTATGATAATAGAGCAGGTGAGAATTTGACAGAATTATTAATACTAGAAGTTAGCAATCAACCAGAAGACATGGTAAATAAATCAAAGCAGCAAGTTCAGTCCTCTGAGCTGAGGTGAGACCCAACCTTATCTTTGACACCCAGGATACGGTTGAAAACAATAGCACGGTGACCTCCCTCAACATTGTAGAGACTGTTACTAATCCCGTAAACCCCAAGCCCTGCAACCACACCCAGCTTAATCAGAGCAGAAGCGGCACCGCCACCAGGAATATTTGGAATTTTTGCTCTGTTAAAATTCATTTTCTCCAATCCTGCAGAGTGTGTTACCTTAAAATCAGAACAAGTAATCCATTTCAGACACCTAAAAACAATGAAAGACGTCAAGCGCAAAGGTACCCTGCTGCTTTCAGATGAGCAATAGACCCCAAAGATGACAGCAAGCAATAGCGCAAAACTTATTGGGCAATATACCTTTGTATAGCTATAAATCTGGAAATTATTTTATCCGACGGGAATGAGAGCAGAACAAGAGAAGGGTTCTGGCCACAAGCGCAAGCAAGCAAGGGTTTTACTGGCTTTCTTCCTCTTCATATTCAAATATTAACACTATTCGCACACTATTTATTGTTAATTATGATACAGACCCTACAGTTTTCATATTGTTTTACCAACGACGCTTCATTATTTTTTCGCGTAGGGATGACAATTTTGCCCCGCCCCGCAGCGGGACGGGGCGGGGCGGATCCGCCCTGTGGGCGCGCCTGGGGACTCGTCCCGCATATTTTTATTTATATTTATATATTTTTTAATATTATTATTTTATTTATAGCTATAGGTTAATCGTTTTAAATTTATAAATATTGAAAAAATTTAAAAACAAAGACGAAAGAGAGAAAAATATAGTCAAAAGTGAGTATAGTAATTTTTTTTTAAAATTTTGATATTTTTTCCATGTTTAATTTTTTTTTTCTATTTTAACATATTTTTTTAATTTAATTTTTTTAAATAAGCGCGGCGCTGCGGGGCGACCCAGACCCGTCCCGTCCCGCCCCATTACCATCTCTAAAGATAGGGTAGGGTTGCACAAAACACTAGTGATC